>MU675060.1:60323-92028 GCA_026770625.1 Nicotiana glauca
GTTGCGTGCCTGTGTCATTGATTTCGGAGGTTCTTGGGATGAGTTTCTGCCACTTGCAGAGTTTGCCTACAACAACAGCTATCAGTCCAGTATACAGATGGAACCATATAAGGCCTTGTATGGGAGGCGGTGTAGATCTCCAGTTGGTTGGTTCGAGTCCGGCGAGGCTAGGTTGTTGGGGACAGATTTGGTCCAGGATGCCTTAGAGAAAGTGAAGGTGATTCAGGAGAGACTTCGCACAGCTCAATCGCGTCAGAAGAGTTATGCGGACCGGAAGGTTCGAGATGTATCGTACATGGTGGGTGAGAAGGTTTTGCTGAAGGTTTCTCCCATGAAGGGTGTTATGAGATTTGGAAAGAAAGGAAAGCTAAGCCCGCAATTTATTGGACCTTTTGAAATGCTTAGGAAGGTTGGAGAGGTGGCCTATATGCTTGTTTTTCCACCTAGTTTGTCGGGTGTTCATCTGGTATTCCATGTTTCTATGCTCCGAAAGTATGTTGGGGACCCGTCTCATGTTTTGGATTTTAGTACAGTGCAGTTAGATGAAGATTTGACTTATGATGTGGAGCCAGTGGCTATTTTGGGTCAACAGTTTCGAAAATTGAGATCAAAAGATATAGCGTCAGTGATAGTACAGTGGAGAGGTCGGCCCGTGGAGGAGGCTACTTGGGAGACCGAGCAGGAGATGCGGAGTAGATACCCACACCTATTTGAGACACCAGGTATATTTCTTGACCCGCTCGAGGACGAGCGTTTGTTTTAGTTGGGGAGGATGTGACGACCCGACCCGTCGTCTCATGTATTTCCGTCCCGTTTTTCCCGTTATATGCTTCTTCATGTTTCAAAATATGTACTTGGTGAATTTGAGATGATTCAGATCGAGTTTGGTAGGAAATGGGACAATTAGTCTCTTTAAGGAAGAATTAGTTTGAAAAAGTTAACCGGATGTTGACTTGTGAGTTAGAGGGCTTAGAATTTAATTCCGATGATTCGGTTGGTTTTGGGGGATGATTTAAGGCTTAGGAGCGCAATCGGACGTAATTTTGGAGGTAAGTTTTATGAGTGAAATACATGATTTTTATTGAAGAATCATCCTAGAAATCCATAAAAACATAGCCAAATTATAAGAAATTAGGAATTGAGATTGAAATTCTAAATTTGGGATTTGAGGGGTCAAATGGACTCCGATTCTTGTGAATTTGGTATGTATAGACTCGTGGCGAGATAAGGAACATTTTGATGTAAAGATTTCTGGATTTCAAGACGTGGGCCCGGGGCTCGGGTTTTGCAAATTTTGTGATTTTTGATATTTTTCGAGTTTTTTCGATTGGGTTATATTTCCTTAGCCAATTGTGATGTATTCGTTGTGGTTTTGGCCAGATTCGACGCGCGAGGAGGTCGATACAAAAGGAAAGGGCATCGTGGAGTAGTATTTGGCCGGCTAGAGGTGAGTAATAGATGTAAATGCTGTCCTGAGGATTTGAAACCCCGGACTTTCACATCGTAACGCTATATTGAGGCGTGACACGTACTCCATGATGAGTGCGGTATCGGTTACTATTGAGGATCAAGACTTGGTCCATCCCGCATGATATTTATACTATACTGGTGATTGATACACATACGGTATTGATATTTACTGGGCTGGATGCCATGTTTGGGACCTTGTGCCGACTTGTAGAATCCTTCGGGGATTGATATTACTGCTTTAGCATGACTTGTATATCATTTGGTTTCAGTCCAAGGTTTTAAATACTGTTTTGCAAACTCATCCATATTTTTAAGTTTTGAAAACTCAAATGATATTTTAAATGTTATTTCGGGCTGAGAACTACTTTTTTATAAATGCCCATGGGGCTTATGATGCTTTATGGACTAATTATGGGTGGCTCAGGCTGCGCGCTGCAGCAGGAACTTGAAACAATGGTAACAATGGGACTATATGATGTAAATGGGTTAGGTAACAATGACTGACCAGGATTTGATTGATGCCACGAGATGGCTTGATATTGCGCTTGGGCTGTAGGAGCCCCTCCGGAGTCTGTACACACCCCCCAGTGAGCGCCGTCGACGTTAAATGATTATGGGTGGCTCGGACTGCGCGCCGCAGTGGGTTCTGGAATGTACCATCATATGCATTGCATTGCATTCATGCATTTATATTTTTAATTGTTGCTCAGCTGTTCAGTTCCATACATTGCTGTATATTTGGATTATAGCTTACTTTGTGTATTTACTGTGTTTTCTTATCTTCGGACTGTATTTATTTTTATTACTCACTGGGTCGGAGTACTCACTTTACTCCCTGCACCTTGTGTGCAGATCCAGGGCATTCACAGGCTGAGTAAATTTTGACCATCACTTTAAAGACATTCTCCGGGAGTATTTGAGGTAGCTGCATGGCATTCGCAGCCGAAGATTCTCCCTTCTATCTCTATCTTTACATTCTGGATTTCCAGCTTTTAGACAGACTTGTATTATGATTATAGCTCTGTATTTAGAGGCTCATGGTCGTGACATCGGGTCCTAGTGGGGCTGTGTTATGTATTCTATTAATTTTCGCACTTTATCGGTAATTCTAGTCTTTGATATACTGTGCTAATTATCTGAGATCTGTTTAATTATCGGGAATTGTGGTAACAAGGTTGGGCTTGCCTAGTAGTGTGCTGGGCGCCATCATGACCGGGTTGGGGTCGTGACAATGTTTTAGGCGGGGAGAACCACCAGTTAAGCCGGAAAGCAATGCTACCAGTACACTGACTCTCCTCGGCTCGAGTTGTCCGCTCGAGTAAGCCAGTCTACATACTTTCTCCAATAAGATTTGAACCTAGAAGAACAAACATCATGCTGGATAACCCTAGTAGGAACGTTTTGTTTGCATCACGTGCATTTGACCTTGAAGATTCAACACAGGGGTTGGATATGTCTAGGACAGGTGTACCTGAAATGAAAAAGACCATCCTGATGCATCTTACTTGCTATTTGTGCATTTATTTGCTTCGGACTTGCATGCTGACCTACTTTTGAATATTGGGAAAATTTAAAAAAAAAAAAATTACAGTGTAGAGGGTTAAGAGAGTTAATCACCTGTTTTGAAAGAAAAAAAGAAAAAAAACCAATGTCCAAATAGTACCGAAACTCTGCCGAATTTTTGAGAAAAAATGGAAAAAGATTTTATTTTCAAAAAATTGTTGGTTTATTTGGCAGAACTACGTAAGTTTGATTCTCACTGGATGTGAGATACGTAGGCAACCCATATCGGGTTCAACTATTCTGAAAAAAATATTATTATTAAAAAAAAAAGAGAGAATTTTTTATAGGGAAAATAAATATCGTTGTTTTGCCATAAGTGAAAGTAATTCTTGTCAAAATAGCCGAATGTCCCCAAAAGGATGCCGGAAGGCTGTTTTTGTGAGAACAACCGTCTTTGGTCATTTCTCAAATTTTTGACCGGTGAGCAAACACAACCTTTAAATCTTCTTCGAAGTGCTGAAAGGCCGTATTGATAAGACCAGATATTTTTATGAAATTTTTGAGAAATAGTGATGATTTTTTTTTATATTAAAAAATATGTATTTGACAGTGAGAGTTTGTTAGTCTATTTTTAGTCTATATTGCCATTTGATTTTAGAGTCTTTTAGGGGTCAAACAGATGCAGTTCAGAAGTCTGTTAGTCTATTTTTAGGCTATATTGCCATTTGATGTTAGAGTCTTTTGGGGGTCAAATAGATGCTGTTCACAAGTCAATCAAAATAAGCCGATTCAGTTGCGGTACTGTTTCAAACCATTCTTGTCGAGGTAGCCTTAGAATATTATTTAATTATCGAAGGGCCATCTTCGTAAATGAACGGACAAGGCTGAGAAGTGTCATAAAGTAAGTCCTCCCTGGCCTCAAAGTTCGCACAGAATCGGGAAAGGGCCACATTTGCAAATATAGCCACTTGGCTACAAATGGCCTGTCAAGGAAGGGATCATGGTACTTTGCTTTAAAATTTAGAAACCGATTTTCAAAAAGGGTCCAATAGAGTCAGCCCTAACCCTACCCTTTTTATAGGAACGAATGGATATTATCCAAGACCCACCGAAAGTGGTCAGGGAGCAGGCTCGGGTACATTTACGCATGTGGTGGAATGATTTAGATCAGGATAGTCAGAAATGGGTGAGAAAGCAGCTGGATGCTCTTATAAACATTTGGGATATTGAATCACGGGACGATTTGATCAAGGCCCTGATAACCTTCTGGGACCCCGCACGTAATGTTTTTCGCTTCTCAGACTTTGAGATTACCCCTATTTTGGAGGATATAGTAGGGTACATTGAGTTTGGACGAGATCTGAGAAAGCAACAACTTATATTTCCAAGGGCTTCGTCAGTGAAAAAGTTTTTTGACCTGCTAAAAATTAGTAAGCAGATAAGTAAAAATCGCGTAAGTGACGGGTGTTGTGCTTTCTGTTTCTTATATTTCAGGTTTGGGCACTCTTCTGGTTTTGAAGCCCATGAAAAGGGGTTGAGCAACAAGTAAGATAAGGGTCTTTGCCAACTTCATCTCCAGTTTGCATTTATTGTGTCCTTCTTGGGGATAATGGTTTTCCCAAACGAGAAAGGGACAATGGATATTCGTATGGCTAGAATTGCGCAAACCATCACTACCATGAAAGATCATACACTTGCCCCATTGGTACTGTGAGATATCTATGGTGCGTTGACTTTATACAAAGCTGGGGCTTAGTTCTTTGAAGTTGCAATATCCTCCTACAAATGTGGATGATCGAGCATCTTCGCCACCATCCCAGATTCATGAGTTATGGCTCGAGCCCAAATAACTTCATTACCAGTTACGAAGAAAGGGTAAAGGATTATAACACACCAGAGGGGTTTCAAGCATGGATATCTCATTTGAAAGCTCTCAAAGCAGGGCAGGTTGAGTGGACTATCGGATGGCTCCCGAGGACAGAGGCCATATACATGTCTACTGCCAAAGTCTACTTGAGGATCATGGGTATAAAAAGTTTTCAGCCATATGTACCATAGAGGGTCTTGAGACAGTTGGGAAGGTATCAGATTGTGCCCGAAAATGAAAACCTGAGTACTCAAGTCATAGAGTTGCATCCAGAAGCTGTGTTGCCCGAGGCTTTAGTTCAACAAGATTGGAATAGCTGATAGTATTTAAAAAATGGCACCCAAGTACCAGATATCGCAAAATGGGAAGTAGATCCAAACTATTCTGCTTAGTTTGAGAAAATGTCTTGTGTGAACAATGAGCCAGAGCCCGTACCTGAGAGGCCTGCCAAAAGACCTCATGTGCAAGCTTTTGATAACAAAATCCAAGAAAGATTAGCATGGGGAGAAAAGGAAAAGACATATCAAGCTGAGATTCATGCCTTGAAAGAAAAGCTGAGAAAAGTGGAATTCAACAATGATCTCCAAGATCAGGAAGCCGAAGGTGAGAAAAGAAGATTGGCGCAAGAAAATGAAGTTCTTAAGGCCCAAATCCAAAAAAATGAAAATAGCAATTGAAAACCTGGGCAGGAGTAGGAAAGACGAAAACCTCATCTACAATCTTACTCAGAAGACACGTGATTTCAAGGATGATTTGCAAAAGACTGAAGCTGAGCTAGAAAATTCCCGAGCCAAGTTAGCTAAGGATGCAGGGTAATGAGCCAGTCTCATCCATCATTTGAAGGAGAAAAACGACAAAAGGATGGTGAGTATGAAGAAAAAGGTTAAGATCATTGGAAATGAAATGGCTAAACAAGAAAGAAATTTCAAAGCTGAAAGGGATCATTGTTATGACTTGATAGCATGACCGGAAAGGGATATGCAACAATTTCAAGAATAGAGCCATGTCGCCGGACAAACGTTGGAGGCTAGGGCCCGGCAGATTGGGCGTTTATTGCAAGAAAAGGTCAGGACCCGATAAAGAGTCATAGATATTGCAGAGTACATTGCAGTAAAGAGCCAAACATGTGAGAATATGACCCGCACCACTTTCCTCGTAGCGGTGATAACATTCGTCCGGCAAGTAATGAATGGTTTGGATAGGCTCCAGTGGGATCTTGCAGATAGACCTGCGGCGAGGCCGAATAATGTCCCGTGAGCCCCATGAGTTTTCAAGGCTTTGATGTAGTCATAATCTTACTTGAGTCTGTACTTTCTTGTTATTTTAGACCATTTTGAGTCTGTCGGGTCCTTTTGAGTATGTAGTTTTATTTTTTTCGGGTTTTTCAGTTATTTGAGAGTCTTGAGTTTTTGTTGAGTCATCGTAATCAAGTATTTGCCTTATGAAAATTGAAAATCCCAAAATATTTTGTTTTTCACTTATATGGCCAGAACTACGCACGATCTGATTCATGCGGGGTCATGATACGTAGGCAATCTCCATAAGATTCGACGATAACTAAAAAAAAGAGTGTATATAAAAAAAGGAGGAAAAAATCAAAGAGAAATAAAAGGGAATGAACCAAAGAAAAGCCGGGATGACGCAAGCAACCAAGCAAATACATAATAAAAATGGTTAACTGCTTAGGTGCATTGCATCCCTAATGTATGTTTGCATATCTATTAAAATCCCTACCGGGATGAGCCCTTTTTGTTCCCTTTTGACATCTTCATTCCAGGAAGGTGGTTGGTTTGTGGTTATCAAAGTAACTCTTCTCCATAACATAAAGCCAACAGGCAATAGCGGACAACAATAAAATTGGGCTGGTTGATACCGATGCCCAAAAGCAGTTGGTTGAGCAGGACACAAGCTTGGTGGATGAGGCAAGAATGTTAAGACAACACATAACAAACATGTTATCAGGCTTGAATGGTTGGGAAGGCTCCACCACTGCCACCACCTGGTTTCTCAGGTGTTGTCCTTACCGAAACTTTGGCATCTCCCAATCACCCCAGTACCTCCACTACTCTTCCTCCAAGTTCTGAGAAACTAAAGAACACAGAACAGGCCTTAAAGAAAGTGCAAGGGACGGAGGCGGCATGTCTTACCAAGAGTTGTATACACTCTCTGACGTCCTCCTGCTCACAAGGTTTAAAGTACCAAAATTCGGCTTAAATGAGGAGTGTGAAGATACGGTAGTCCATCTGAGGGAATATTGCAAGAAAATGACGAATGTTGGCAAGAAAGACAATTTGCTAATGGCATACTTCAGTAAAAGTTTGATTGAAACAGCCTTAGAATGGTACAATCGTCAAGATGTCGATAAGTGGCATACATGGGATGACATGGCTCAGGATTTTGTGAGATACTTTCAGAATAATACAGACATTGTACCGGATCACTCCTCCATATCTCAGATAGAAAAGAAACCTAAAGAAAGTTTTAGGAAGTTCTAGCTCAGATGGAGTGAACAAGTTGCTCGGGATAATCTTCCCATGGAAAGAAAAGATGTTGTAAAGCCTCGCCAACAACAAAGTCCAATTGTCATCATTGCCAAACACCCACAACCTCTGTATCGACCCCGTGGATATCCTTTTCATTCTCCCGACCACTACTTTTCTCCACAGAACCCCCTAAATTATACATCACTTCCCAGATATCATGTCCATATTGCACCACCATATGCTCCACATCCCCGAGGCCCGCGATGGTCTGCATCGCTGCCACAAATATCTTATCAGGGGTATCAACCACCTACCCGCAAAAGATTCCAACCGAGGCCAGAGTATATAATAAAAAGACTACTGGAAAAAGAGATCGCTTTCGGAGAATGTTATGCAAGTTTGTTTGAAAAACTAGAGCGTTCTGGCCTGATTGAGCCGCTCCTCGGTTATACTCTAGACCCACATGCAAAAGGCTTTGATCCTAATATACGATGCATGTACCACTCTAATGTCCAAGGGCATAGCATTGAGAATTATCGTTCTTTGAAGAAGGAAATAGGAAGAATGATTCACGAAGGGATAATTATGATCAACGACAACAACAAAGAGCACGCGAATCCTCTTGGGGATGTATTGATTAAAGCTGATGATATTGAAGTGGGTAATGGTCTTGGAAGTATTGATGCAAAAGTCAGTGGCTAATATATTGAGTTTGGTGGTTGGAAAGACGCTCCATTTCTTGGTCAACCGGAGAGGAGTTTTTGGTGGCTTATTTTGTTGTCATTTCTGTTGTCCGGGTTATTTTAGGGTTGTAACCCGGATATTGTCTTGTAACTCAAACCCTTCTATCCTTTCATTTTTCCTGGTCGTTGTAACTCATTTATAGGTTTGGTCTGAGGGTTGTACTCCAGTTTATTATGTTTGTTTTGTTGTACAAACTCTTTCCCCGCATGTCTAATGCAATTCTCTATTTTCTGCCATTTCTAGTCATTTTTGTTTAGTTCTTTCCTCTTTATAGTTCTTTTCCTGTCGACTCTAGTGACATGACGTGCACGCATAATTCTAGGTCTAATCTTAAAGATTAGTTCAATCATGAAGCAATTGGAAGATGATCGGGGCACTTAAGGGAAATAAGAACAGATTGAGATCATTTGAAGCCCGAACCATGTGAAATTGGGGTAGATAGAACATAAAGAAACGTTATGTTTCATGCCGCATCAGTTTAAAATTAAAGACAAGTTTGCCCAAATTGGCAAGGGTCGTTCGTGATAATGAGAGTGAGAGTTTTGCCAAATGGTGCTTTGAATTTAACAGATGAAGAAAGAAAATATGTGGATATAGCTATCAAGTCTAGCACAATCAGGATATGTAAATGTTTGTTTAATCATGTTGTTTATGCTTGGCATGTTTTGAAGATTGGAATGACGAAGACATTTTGTTCTACTATCTAAACACTCTATCCTTCGTTACCCCTTTTGATCCTTATTTGCTTTCTTTCACACCCCTCTTTCGGAATCACTAGCCAAGATTAGAAACACAAGCGTGAAAGCTAAGTAAAAAAAACACAAAAGAAAAATAATGATAAGTGAAAAGAAAAACTATGACAACAAGGAATTTGGTGTGAACTACGTTTGACCTGATTCCTTTTAAGGATACGTAGGCAGCTTTACAGCTCGGTCATAGGGAAATAAAAATCAAAGGCTTTCCAAGCAAGAAACTGGGGCAGAAGTTGTGTTTGTAATGAGAAAGTTGATTTTAAAAGTTGTAATTATAACCGTTGGATTTGGTTTGAATTTTTCGATACCCTTTTCTTTCCAAACCTATCCAAAAATCCATATTAACATCCAAAGAAAGACCTTCCGATCAGTCTTCGAGAGGTGCCAAGTCAAGCAAGTAAAGGTAATTCATACCAGGGGCAGTACTCCAGTTTTAAGCAAGGAAAATGAAAAATGAGAGAGTCTTATTAGTGAAAACCCGCAAGGGCACTGTAAGGCGATGAAAGTTGAGAGAAGTTAAAAAATGAGAGAGTCATATTAGTGAAAACCCACAAGGGCACTGTAAGGCGATGTAAGCTGAGAGAAGTCCAAAAAAATTAGAGTCTTATTGGTGAAAACCTTCACAGGCACCATGAGGCGACAAGGAATTGAGAAAGGGGCAAATGAGGTAAGGTTGACGACAAAAAGATCCATCAAGGCATCAAGTTGAACGAAGATGGGGATTCAAAAAAAAAGTTGGTTGGGGAAAACTTTGAGGCCTAAAGCAAGACAATATGGAAATTGATTGATTGAATAGGCTAGGTTGATCAAACCAAAATGCACAACATGATCATTGGGGTCAGTTAACTCGTTCAGATAAGTCTTTTTCTTTCTCAAAATCTTCTAAAAGAAGATCTTCTCCTTTGTTTTCTTCATATTTTTAAGTCATCATATTTCATTTCTTTTGGCTAAAGACTTTTCCAATAATAGTTTGTTTTTAACAAATAAGAAGGATTTTCAGAGTTTACTGCCAGATTCCAAGGTGGTGCAAAGCAAAGTGGGGCTAGGATATGCCGAAAAGAAGGCGATAGGACATAAGAAGCGCCATTGATAAATGATATAGTGGTGGAGATTCTGTGAAAATATGGGATAGGATTAAAATCCAAAAGAGGAAGGCAACAGTTGGAAAATTTCAGATAAGAAGGTTAGAAGCGGAAAACAACAGACTGAAGTTTGTGGATAAGGAGTAGTTAGAAGTTAGAGAATTCTCGACCAAGTTCAAGGCAATCAAACGAAGCAGAACACGGAAAGGAGCGAGGGGAAAACCATCCCCAACAAGAGTATCACAACTAGTAACACATTTTAAACTGACAAGAGTTTCCTTGATTTGAAACAGGTATGGCAAATGTTGTTGATAATGGAGAAACATACCACGGGAAAAGTAATTACCGGACAGGTTTGTTTGACTAAATCCTCAGGACCCTCCTGGAAAATGGGACTTGTTTTGAAATAAGCACAAGAAGCAAATTTTAACACAGAATCACTCAAAGAAAACACCATATTTTTCCACCTTTTCCCCAAGAAGAAACACCATCTTTTTCCACTTTTAACCCTGATTTGAATGGGGATGTTTTCAGGACCCTCCTGGACAATGTGGCTAAGCTTTAATATTTCCGGTAGTAACAAGAATTAGGAGAAGGAATGTTGTGAGGAAGTTTAATTTAAACATGGAATTTATCACGCCTAAGGTAAGAGTTGAAAGGTTTCAAGACCCTCCTGGATAATGGGATATAACATAAGACTATTTTGGAAAAAGAGAGAAAGGAAAAACAAGAGGTTCAGTAGTAAGAAAATGTAATGGAGTATTAAAGAGGTGCTATTTACCAGAAGTTTTCAGGACCCACCTGGGTAATGGGGTATAGCTTTTTAAAATTATCATTAATAACATAATTCAATTACCACTCACAGTTACACCCAATTATCAAACTGGGGAAGAAAGGTTTCTTTGTTTTGTTCATTATTATAGAATTTAGGAGCTCGCCTGGAGAACGAAGGCATATCTTTTAAATTTTAGCAGTCAGGAGCCTGCCTGGAGAATAGAGGAGTACCTTCTTAAGTTTTGAAGTCAAGAGCCCGCCTGGAGAATAGAGGCGTACCTTTTTAAGTTTTGAAGTCAGGAGCCCGCCTGGAGAACAGAGGCGTACCTTTTTAAGTTTTGAAGTCAGGAGCCCGCCTGGAGAACAGAGGCGTACCTTTTTAAGTTTTGAAGTCAGGAGCCCGCTTGGAGAATGGAGGTGTACCTTTAAAGTTTTGAAGTCAGGAGCCCGCCTGGAGAACAGAGGCGTACCTTTTAAGTTTTGAAGTCAAGAGCCCGCCTGGAGAACAGAGGTGTACCTTTTAAAGTTTTGAAGTCAGGAGCTCGCCTGGAGAACAAAGGTGTACATTTTAAAATATTGAAGTCAGGAGCCCGCCTGGAGAAAAGAGGCGTACCTTTTAAGTTTTGAAGTCAGGAGCCCTCCTGGAGAACAGAGGCGTACTTTTAAAAGTTTTAAAGTCAGGAGCTCGCCTGGAGAATAGAGGCGTACCTTTTAAAGTTTTAAATTAGGAGCCCGCCTGGAGAACAGAGGCGTACCTTTTAAAGTTTTGAAGTCAGGAGCCCGCCTGGAGAACAGAGGGGTACCTTTTAAAGTTTTGAAGTCAGGAGCCCGCCTGGAGAACAGAGGTTTACCTTTTAAAGTTTTGAAGTCAGGAACCCGTCTGGAGAACAGAGGTGTACCTTTTAAAGTTTTGAAGTCAGGAGCCCACCTGGAGAACAGAGGTGTACCTTTTAAAGTTTTAAAGTCAGGAGCCTGTCTGGAGAACAGAGGCATACCTTTTAAAGTTTTGAAGTTAGGAGCCCACCTAGAGAACAGAGGTGTACCTTTTAAAATTTTGAAGTCAGGAGCCCGCCTGGAGAACAGAGGTGTACCTTTTAAAGTTTTGAAGTCAGGAGCCCGCCTGGAGAACAAAGGCGTACCTTTTAAGTTTTGAAGTCTAGAGCCCGCCTGGAGAACAGAGGCGTACCTTTTAAGTTTTGAAGTCAGGAGCCCGCCTGGAGAACAGAGATGTACCTTTCAAGATCAAGAAGTGAGGAGACCACCTGGAGAACCAAGGGAAGGCAACAATGGTCAAAAGAAGACAATTCAAGTTTCAAGGGGAAAACAATTCGAGTTTCATAGGAAGGGAAGAAGTAGTTCAAGTTCAGCAATCTGGCATCCACTTGAAGAAAAAGGAAAGCATTCCAGATTACAATACAAGTCAGCAATAAAAGAAGTTAGCGGCAAGAATGCGAGTCAACAGTCCGAGGTGATCAACAAAAGTTAGTCTCGATCCAAAAGAAAAAAAGAAAAAAAAAGGCAAGAAGTGAACCCAAATACTGAAGTTGATGAAAGATGTGAGCTTCTCAAGACATGGTTGAGTTCACATGCACTACTTGTCCGGTCTTGATCAGAAAAGTTGAAGACGAACGAGCTATCAACTAAGCAAGCATCAAGGTTCAAATCCAAAGTCTGCATAAAGAACCATTCAAGACTCAAGATCAAGCTTCAGAAGACTTATGGATAGGAATCTTGTAACTCGTAGTTGACAGGTTTAGCTAGTCTTTTTTATCTTTTGATTTTTGATGTAACATTAGGATCACGGATCGGAACCTCGACGGAACGGCACCTCGACTGGCTCTTCACCTCGGCATACTCCATCACCTCATTCACCTCTGAATCATACGTGACCTGATTCCTTTACAGCCAAGGATATGTAGGCAGCTCAAATACCAGGGCTCGGTCACATTTCCCTTTTCTCTTAAATTTTGGTCTCTTTAAATAAGGGTCGGGTCAAAAAATAAGTCTAATCGTTCTTTGTCTGAAAACTCTTCACGTTTCCAGTCAAAGAGGGGCAGCTGTAGACATACGATTTTTGACCCTCCCCAAGATTTTTTATATTTTAGCACGTAAATATCTAATTTAGGCATAATATAGCTATTTCAACTCATTTTAACTCTTTATTTTATTTTATTACAAGGAATATATATATATATATATATATATATATATATATATATATATATATATATATTGCATCTGCATTTAGAATTTTATTTTACATTTTTAGATTAATTAAGTTGTTGTTGGACAAAATAGAAAAAATCGTAAAAAATAGTCATGTTGCATTTTACTCTTTAATTTTCAAATTTTGGCAATTTTCTTTTAATTTGATTTTTAATTAGTTGTAATAATTATTAAGGTTAATTAATTTAATTTTCTAAGATAATTTGGGGATAGAAATTAATTTAGGTTTTATTTAAAAAACAATATATAAATAAATAAAAAATGAGTCTTACCTAACTAATTAGGAAGCTTCTAATAAGTGGTGGGGTTAGGAGTACACTAAAAAAAAGTTTTAATGGAGATTAATAAAATTGGGAAGGGACATTTATGAATAGAAGGGGACATTTTCTATTATCTATTTAATGGCTGAAAATCAGACACAGAAATATACCCAAAATACACTCTATATACACTGAAAAAGAGGTAAATTTTGGACCCCCACCTTACCAAGAAAAACATAGCCATCTCCCTTAGTGGTATCTTTATTGGAGTTAAAAAAGGGCAAAACACTTTGAAAGGAGGCGAGAGTTTTGGGGGAAAGAGAGAGGGAGTGTGAGATAATTCTAAAAAGGGGGACCTCCCCATTCTGCAGAGGAGGAAGAAGAGATGTTCAAAAAAGGGGAGAGAAGTTCAAAACAACAGAGAGAAAAAAAAGATAGGGGATGGCTTCTTCTTAACGGAGAAGGGGTTATACACTCTATATACGCTGGATATACACTCTATATACACGGACAGACCACTTCGTCTTCTTCACGAGCCTTCCCCCTCCCTTGTGCTTCAGCAGCAACAACCATTTTCTTGAAAAAATCTAACGCCCAAACACACAAACACACACAGTCACGCACACAAACATATTCGAAGCCGAGATGTTAGAAATGGTTTGAGGTCGTCGTTCCGTTGCCGAGTCGAGATTCACCATTGGTTCACTATTTCGGTTTCACTTCGGTCGCTGTGTAGCTGATTTAGTTTGACTCATTTTTCATTTATGTACTTGTTTGAAGAGATTCCAGGAAGAATTAATTAAAGTTTCCGATTCAGGTTTATTTCTTGGTCCTCTTTGATCTTAGTCATGGTGTGATTAATTATATATGATATATGTCCATGGTTTAAGTTTTTTTGTTGCCTTGTACGTAGCTAGATCGTGTTTTGTTTTCCTTGATTTGTTTCTATTGCTTTATGAATTGTTTGAATACTGATATGGAGATTTAAGTTTACTCGATGTTACTAGATATTCCTTTACTGTGATGTTCTCTATTTTACTCTTTTCTTTGCTTTGGCTATAGTACTTGTTTTGTTTTTATGACTTATATTGTATGAGGAGAATTATAGTAGCATAAAATATTTGTATTTTTGCATGTTGCCACTCTTACATGAAAGAAATAATAGTACATTGCACCTAAATGTTTCCTTCTGTGGTGCTAGTGTAATGTAAAGATGAAGATGTTTTCAGTAACCGTCCTTTCCAAATGATTCGGTAGAAAGTTTAGTTGCCTAATATTCTACTTTTGTAGTTTGATGCGATATGAGTTTTCCTTGCACATATGATTGTTTTCGGATCTGTTAAGTTAGTGCATTTGTTAAATTCTCTTATGTTTTGTATTGTTGTTTAAATGGTCCTTTGAATTAGTTTTAGAATAAATCAATGCGCGTTGTGCCGAATAAATTTACAATTGCACGGCCCTCGCTTTAATTAATCTTGTTTATCCTTAGAATTCGAGTGAGCCATTTAGCAAATTCCATGGCCCTCGCAAAGTGCAAACACGTAGTTGCTTTAGGCGCGTATTTTAATAATCTACCTTCCTAAACTCGGGTTCACATTTATGTGACCCAAATCCAAATCTCAACGATGTTAAAATATGTCAAAAACTACGGGTGCATTTATATGACGTGGTTCAAGATGTGTTTTAATAGCGTTGCAATTTTCTCTAAAAAATGAATAAAAGCGGTTAAAAGTTAAAATTTGTACATAGGTTCATAATTGTTTAAAATCAGATAATTTAAGATGAATATGACAGTTGAGTGACCGTGCTAGAACCACGGAACTCCGGAATGCCTAACACCTTCTCCCAGGTTAACAGAATTCCTTACTCGGATTTCTAGTGCACGGACCATTAAATAGAGTCATTCTTTTCCTCGATTCGGGATTTGAACTGGTGACTTGGGACACCATAAATCTCCCAAGTGGAAACTCTGAATTCTTTAAATAAATAAATCCCATTTTGATTGTCCTTTAATTGGAAAAAATCCCTTTATTATACCCCTTCGGGTGGTGTAGAGTAAAAAAAAAGAGGTGTGACAGCAGGTTCGTTTGTAACTAACTAGTTCAAAAGTAGTTTGGGACAAAGTGAGACACTTTTGGATTTATGATCCATATGCAGTTATTTCAAAATATGCGGAGTGCAGAATATATACTTTATAAGCTCGATGAACCAGCTTCTTTACTAAAAGTTCACATGTGCAGGACTAACGTTTTCCAAGAAAATAAGAGTAATATCATTAGACATCAGGGAGATATTTTAGCACATGGCACAAGAGTATACTAATAAAAGTATGAGACTGAGCAATATGTAATCTGATTTTTTACAAAATTCACAAATTATCTAACCAATCTTTGAGTTAGAACCGGTTTCTTTTAGGTGATTTTAATCATCCCTAATTCTAACTTGTTTCTTTCAAAGTGATCTTTAATCAAAGATTTTGTGAAGATGTCAACTATTTGCTTATCAGTAGCACAAAATTCCATAGTGATCAAACCTTTTTCAAAGTTATCCCTCAGAAAATGATGCCTAACATCTATGTGCTTAGTTCGTTTGCGATGGACCGAGTTCTTGGTCATACTGATTTAACTGCAGTTATCACAAAAGATGGGTATACAACCTACATCAATTCCAAAGTTCATTAATTGTTGTTTGATCCACAACAATTGAACATAACATGAGTCAACAACTATGAGATCCCATGTTTTTCTCTCTCTTTTCTCTTACGTAATATACGTAATGTGGTGTGGTTATATTAGTTATATATAATTGGGTATAAAATCACACTGGTCACATGTTATGTTTTGTAGTCAAGCAAGTTGCAAAATAAAGGTGGCAAAAGTTATCGTAAATTTCTCTAATAAATTTTTCTAAACTTTGGGTCAAATGTATCAGATCCTTTCTCCCAATATATAAAGAGTTATGGGACCCACAACCTATCAAACAGAAGGTCCACGAGTCTGGTTTGCAACCAAAAAATCTCATATCAAACAGACATTGGAGTAAAAAGTTATGACTGTTATACCCCAAACTGTCCAGGCTGAAACCGGGTCGCAAACTGGGTCGGGTCAAAAAAGTGGTATAAGTCGGTAAACTCGACTTTGAAGACCTCAAAATATTTTATTTCAGTCCCAAAATAGAGAGAAATCTTAAGAGAGGGTTCCATGGTGTTCTTGAGTGATTAAGGTGCGTTTCTAATGATTTTTACCGTTAAAGTATGCCCCCGTGCCTAGAAACTCAATCTCTACACTTTGCAATTGTTTTCCCCTTCTAGTAGCTGTGTTTGGAGCTATTTTTGGAAGATAGGAATTTGTTTTTCTTGCTGGTTCTTCAGGCTTTATACTTGGTATGCCAAGGTAATCATCTTGGGACTTTTTTATGATTGTTTTTACAAAGTTCTACGGACGTTTCGTCAAGTAAGGGTCATATGGCTAATCTGCCGATTTAAACTCAATCATGAACTATTTAAAGGCGCATATAAGCTGCATATATATAGTGTTTTCGAAGCTTAGGACGTAAGGAATAACTTTCGTGAAAAAACTACAGGCATTCAGACGTTCGTTGGAAAGGTATGTTAAGGCTAAGCTCCGTCATTCCTTTTTGCACGAATACTTGAAAATTCCTAAGACGCCAAATGTAATATTTTACTATTCTATGGCTAGAAAGACCTTCTGTGAAAGGCATTGGGATTGTAGCTGAAGTATTTTCATGATTCTATTAGGTTGATATTCCACTCGTTCGGTTAAATAGGGTATTCGACATCTATATATGTTATTTTGTCGGCTTTCTTATCTATATATCTATATATATGAATTCTTATTCGTCTTTGGGTTGTGTGGCTAAACAAAATAAAATACATTTAGTATTTGCGATCAGTCATTCTTCCTTGTTAAAGTGTATTCTAAAATCTCTAAAGTGAAATGTCGATTTCCAAAAATCTCAAATATAAATTCTATGTTTAAACTATTAAAACACTTGATTTTTGAAATACTTTCTTTTACTAATTATCAAGAAATCAGGTATAAGGACTAAGTGAAGCACCTTAAGCTTTTTATGAACATCTTCAGAGTTAAGTTATCTTTCTAAAAGTCGAGTTAAGTCTTCAAGCTTATTCAAAAAAATATGAGGTTCCACGAGATAATTGTATGCGATACGAAGGTGATTATGAGGTTATGAGAATAAGTGTACCAATGAGCCAAGATTGGCTAAGTTATTGTTATGGCCTATTATGTGCATTCAAAATTCATATGATACATGGCATATTATGCATGGACTTCAAGCTATAATCGGAGGTAAGGGGCCAATTTTCCCAAAAGACTATATATATTGTATAGATGGCCACAAGTTGGCAATATGATACTGTTAGCTATCGGGAGAGACCGCCATTGCTATAATTTGGTTGGGTATGTCCTATATATATATATATATATGTATTCACGACATACGATTACACTAGCATACCATGCATATTTGATTACTATGAGGTCGGATGTCAGCCATGGAGGCTATCAGAGTTTCAGTGTTAGGTGGTATCTCTATTACCTTTGTTTTCATCAGCTATGTATGATTCTACTTTCTTCCTTACATACCAGTACATTTTTATTCGTACTGATGTCCCGTTGCCTGGGGACACTGCATTTTTATTTCGTGCGTGTAGGTCCAGGAAGGGACTCTGATCGACCCCTCCGTTAGGATTTAGGGGTTCAGCTGTGAGTTGGTAAGCTCCACCTCTTTCTGGAGCTGTCATAGGATGGTTACCTTTGTTGTACAATTTGGGTATAGTCGGGGCCTTATCCCGATAGTGCTTGTGACACTCTTAGAGGCTATTGTGGACATAGTATTCTGGGTTTCTTTTTGGAGCTTTCATTCTCCAGCCCATAGGCTTGGCATGTATATATATGTATGTCGAAATATATGTCTCAAATCATGGACTCGTCGGTCAGCTAGTACTTTTTTATTTTGGCTTGTCTACCTTGGTTTATATGGTTTATTATTATTCAGGTTATGACCTTAATGGTCCAGGCTTAGTATTTCAGATGTTGTGCTACCCGAAGTATTGGGCTCCCAGTTTAGTTAGCTAGTATGTTTAGTGGCTAACTCGATCGAATACAGTATCGAGTTCCAGTCGTGCCTCCCCTAGTTTGGGGCATGACGAACTTGGTATCAGAGCAGGTCGTATCCCAGGGAGTCCACAACCCGTGCCTAGTAGAGTCTTGCTTAAGGGTGTGTTATGCACCACACTTATAATCAGGAGGCTGTGAGGCATTTAGGAATGGTTACGTTTTTTTCCAATTAATAGATTATGCTATAGAGCGAAGTTATAAGAACATATGAAATCAAAATCATGCTTCATGTTTCTTATCTAATAGGATACCTTCACTTAGGAGATGGCACATCGAGAGATAGGTATGGATCCGGGGGAAGGTACCAGTCGTTCCCCACCGGGTCAGAGGGATAGATTTCCCTTAGAGGCACACAATGAGTTTCTAGTAGCCCTAGTTTTAGCTTCTCCAGCACTTGTTGGAGCCCAGGGAGATGCAGTACCCCTAGCCTCACCAGTTCCATTAGTACCTAAGGCAGCTAGAGACACAGGACTCCAACACAAGTTGTTCCCCCACTAGAGATCGGGGAGCAGGGGATGAGGGAGGCAGTTTAGTTGCTGACTAGGATGGTTTCTATTTATGAGCGACAACTAGAGTCGGGAGCAGATGCTCGGAGAGATTGGACATGAAGCTCGACGGTACGAGAGTTTCTTCACTTGGCCCCTCCATTATTTACAGGATCCAGTTCCACAGAGGATCCCCAGGACTTTATAGACAATATGTATAGAGTATTGAGGGTGATGCATGCTTCCATCACAGAGGCAGTGGAGTTGGCTTCTTTTCGACTACGTGATATAGCTATCCTTTGGTATGAGGCATGGGAGAGATCTAGAGGACCTGATGCTCTGTCAGCAGAGTGGGAGGACTTTTCTGAGTAATTTTTATCCCATTATTTGCCACGGGAGGTTCGGGAGGCCCGTTTTGACCAGTTTCTTAGCCTGAAGCAGGGGGATACGAGTGTGAGGGATTATAGCCATAAGTTTAATTCTTTGGCGAGGTATGCACCAGATATCGTACGTACCATAAGGGCTAGAGTTCATCATTATGTGGATGGTTTAGGGGATCATCTAATTAGAGATTGTAGGGTGGCATCCCTATCAGATGATGTAGATATTTCTCACATACAGGCTTTCGCTCAGACCATAGAGGACCTTTCCCGTCAGATTCGTGATACTCGTAGGGATAGGGAGCAGAGCAAGAGCGCTCCTACTATGGGGTCTTATAGGGAGCCACAGAGTGATTTTAGACCCCCACTCTATTGATATCCACCTCGGTCAGCAAGTAGTTTCCCACCACAGATGCAGGGCCCGCGGTTTGATCGTTATATTCAGTCAGGACCGGGGTAGAGCTCAGGCCAGCCTAAGGGCCATCACAAGAGCGTTATGCACATATAAGACAACCTACTACTCCATGTACTCAGTGCGGTAAGCTGCACACCAGGAAGTGTAGACAGGGTTCTAATGCATGTTATCATTGTGGGCAGATAGGACATTTTATTAGCCGATGCTTGAGGTTAGACAGAAGTGCATCAGCTCAGCCTTCAGGATACACAGTAGCCTCTTTGGCCTCAGTCCGTGCTCCCCGACCAGGTCCATAGTCTACTCAGGGTCGTGGTAGCGGGAGAGGTGGAGGAGACACCTCAAGTTCTAGTGGTGGCCAGAACTGCTTTTATACACTCACGTGCCGACATGATTCAGAGGCATCCCCAGATATTGTCACAGGTATATTGATAATACATTCTCATGCCATTTATGCATTGATAGATCCTGGCTCTATATTTTTATATATTACTCTATTTATTGCTGATAAGCTTGACATGACATCTGAGTTGTTACCACAATCAGTTGAAGTGTCTATGCTAGTTGGCGACTCTATTGTAGCTAATCATGTCTATAGAGGTTGTACAGTGTTAATTAATGACCATCCAACCCTTGTTGATTTAGTTGAATTGGTTATGCTAGAGTTTAATGTCATTATGGGTATGGATTGGTTGGCAGCTTGTTATGCTAATATTGATTGTCATGCAAAGTTGGTCCGATTTCATTTTCCTGGTGAGCCTGTCCTTGAATGGAAAGGTAATGCAGCCATGCCCAGGGGTAAGTTTATTTCATACCTTAGGGCTCAGAAGTTTATTGCTAAAGGTTGTATATACCATCTGGTTTATGTCAAGAATACAAATAAGGCGCTAGTGACTCTTCAGTCGTTTCCTATTGTGAATGAATTCCCGACGGTATTCCCTGACGAGCTTCCAGTAATTCCCCCCAAAAGGAAATCGATTTCGCTATAGATTTGCTTCCTGATACGCATCTTATATCCATTCCCCCTATAGAATAGCTCCTGCAAAGCTAAGGGAATTGAAGGAATAACTGAAGGACTTGCTCGACAAGGGCTTTATTAGGCCAAGTACAACCCCATGGGGTGCTCCGGTGCCCTTTGTTCGAAAGAAAGATGGCTCCTTGCGGATGTGTATTGACTACATGCAACTAAATAAAGTCACTATCAAGAATAAGTATCCTCTTCCATGGATTGATGACTTGTTCGACCAGTTACAAGGTGCCAAATGCTTTTCGAAGATCCACTTGCGATTCGGTTATCATTAGCTACGAGTCAGGGATATTGATATCCCAAAAATAGCATTTAGGATGAGGTATGGCCATTTTGAATTCCTTGTCATGTCTTTCGGGCTTAGAAATGCCCCAGCATCTTTTATAGATCTTATGAACCGGGTATTCAAACCATTCTGGGATGAATTTGTGATTGTGTTTATTGACGACATCCTGATATATTCACGATCGGAAGCCGAGCATGCGAACCACTTGCGAGCTGTATTGCAGACTCTCCAGGACTACATGTTATATGCTAAATTCTCTAAATGTGAATTTTGGCTAACTTCTGTATCTTTTCTTGGTCATGTTATTACCGGTGATGGTATTAAGGTTGATGGCCAAAAGATTGAAGCTGTGATGACTTGGCCGAGGCCTTTGAATCCGACGGAAGTTCGTAGCTTTTTAGGCTTGGCAGGGTATTACCGAAGGTTCGTGGAGGGATTTTCCTCTATGCCTACACCATTGACGAAACTGACATGTAAGGGATCTAAGTTTCAATATACTGAGGCGTGTGAACAAAGTTTTTAGGAGCTAAAGAAAAGGCTTACGACGGCACTTGTCTTGACTCTTCCGGATGGCACCGATGGTTATGTTGTATATTGTGATACCTCGAGAATTGGCCTATGGCACCGATGGTTATGTTGTATATTGTGATACCTCGAGAATTGGCCTAGGTTGTGTTCTTATGAAGCATGGTAAGGTTATTATGTATGCCTCCAGACAGTTACAGAAACATGAACAGAACTATCCTACGCACGATCTTGATTTAGCCGCAATTGTCTTCGCCCTAAAGATTTAGTGGCATTATCTATATGGGGTTCATATTGATGTTTTCACCAACCACTAGAGCCTTCAGTATTTATTTAAATAGAGGGAGCTGAACCTACGACAAAGAAGATGGATAGAATTACTAAAGGACTATGATGTTGGTATTTTATATCATCCCGACAAAGCTAATATTGTTGCTGATGCCCTTAACCGGAAGTCCATGGTCAGTCTAATCCATGTTAAAGTTGATAAGGTCAAGATGACCAAATACCTATGCCAGCTAGCTAGTTTGCAGGTGCATTTGGTAGATGTAGAGGGTGGACACATTCTCGTTCAGAATATGACAAAATCTTTTTTTGTTACTGAAGTGAAAGAGCGACAACGCGAGGATCCTGAGCTTATAAAACTGAGAGAAAGTACTCCACAACAGTGACAAACTTTATTTGAGCTAATTGGAGATGGAGTCCTTAGATATAGGGCCACTTATGTATACCAACAGTCGGAGAGCTCCGCGCCAAGATTCTCTTGGAGGGCCATTATTCTAGATATGCAGTTCACCTCGGAGCGACAAAGATGTATCGAGACCTTCGACAGATCTATAAGTGGAATGGAATGAAAAAAAATATCACGGAGATGGTAGCCCAATGTCCCAACTGCCAAGTTAAAGCTGAACATCAGAAGCCTGGAGGCCTAACTCAGTATATTGAACTTCCATTATGGAAATAGGACATGATATATATGGACTTCATCACTGGTTTACCTCGCACTCCATGGAGGTATTATTCTATTTGGGTAATTATTGATAGGCTTACAAAATCTTCTCATTTCCTGCGAGTAAGGATGACATATTCAGCCGAGGATTATGCCAGGCTTTACATTCGAGAGATTGTTCGCCTTCACATAGTGCCATTATCTATTATCTCAGATCGAGGGTATCAATTTACAACACATTTTTGGAAATCTTTTCAGAAGGGTCTAGGCACGTAGGTAAATCTTAGCACCGC
This sequence comes from Nicotiana glauca, assembly GCA_026770625.1. NCBI lineage: Eukaryota > Viridiplantae > Streptophyta > Magnoliopsida > Solanales > Solanaceae > Nicotiana > Nicotiana glauca. The sequence continues at coordinate 83,001 of MU675060.1, forward strand.
TTTTCATCCGCAAATTGATGGACAGGTAGAACGTACTATTCAGACAATTGATGATATGACTGCATGCTAGATTTTAAAGGAAGTTGGGATGATCATCTACCTCTTATTGATTTCTCTTACAATAACAGCTTCCAAGCTAGTATTTAGATGGCCCCTTACGAAGCACTATACGGGCGAAAGTGTAGGTCGCTGATCGGTTGGTTTGAGGTCGGGGAAGCAGAGTTGCTAGGTCCTAATTTAGTCCAGCAAGAAATGGAAAAGGTAAAACTTATTAGAGACCGGCTGCGTACAGTACAAAGTCGACAGAAGTCTTATGCAGATGTTCGACGACGAGACTTAGAGTTTGATGTAGAAGATTGGGTTTTCCTGAAAGTATCGCCTATGAAGGGCGTCATGAGATTTGGAAAGAAGGGGAAACTCAGCCCCAGGTATGTTGGACCGTATAAGATTATTCGTAGGATTGGTAGGGTGGCGTACGAGCTTGATTTGCCTTAAAAATTGGAAGCAGTCCATCCCGTATTTCATGTATCTATGTTGCAGAAGTGCATTGGAGATCCTTCACGTATTACGCCCATTGAGGATATTCACATTGCTGAAGACTTATCTTATGAAGAGGTACCAGTAGCTATTTTAGATCGGTAGGTAAGAAAGCTTCGAACTAAAGAAGTGGCTTCCATGAAAGTGTTATGGCAAAATAACAACATCAAGGAAATGACTTGGGAAGCTGAGGAGGAAATGAGGACGAAGTACCCCCACCTATTTACGACTTAAGGTGAGTCGCATTTAAATAATTGGCAATTATTTCTTTACAACAACTTAATTGGATTTTGAATGACTTGAAAGAGTAATTTAAATTTCTTATTGCGAGATAGCTATACGAAGCCTAGTAGTTGGAATCTTCAGAATTTGATTTATGCTTTGAAAATGAAACAAATATATCCTCACAAATAACGTATTAGCGGAAAAGAAATGAAACCAAAGAATTGACTTGACCCATTCGCAGACGAATGTTCTTAAGGGGGGAGACTCTGAGGCCCCATATTGTTTTTCTCTCTTCTCTTACATAATATACGTAATGTGGCGTGGTTATATTAGTTATATATGATTGGGTATAACATCACAATGGTCACATGTTATGTTTTGGAGTAAAGCAAGTTGCGAAATAAAGGTCGGCAAAAGTTATTGTAAATTTCTCTAATAAATTTTTCTAAACTTTGGGTCAAATGTATCAAATCATTTATCCCAATATATAAAGAGTTATGGGACCCACAACCTATAAATTCGAAGGTCCACGAGTCTAGTTTGCAACCAAAAAAAATCTCATATCAAACGGACATTGGAGTAAAAAGTTATGACTATTATACCCTAGACTGTCCAGGCTGAAACCGAGTCGCGAACCGGGTCGGGTCAAACAGGTGGTATAAGTCGGTAAACTCGACTTTGAAGACCTCAAAACATTTCATTTCAGTCCCAAAACAGAGAGCAAGCTTAATAGAGGGTTCCATGGTGTTCTTGAGTGATTAAGGTGCATTTCTAACGATTTTTACCGTTAAAGTTTGCCCCCGTGCCTAGAAACTCACGCTTTGCAATTGTTTCCCCTTTCTAGTAGTTGTGTTTGGAGCTATTTTTGGAAGATTGGAATTTGTTGTCCTTGTTGGTTCTTCAGGATTTATACTTGGTTTGCCAAGGTAATCATCTTGGGTCTCTTTTATGATCGTTTTTACAAGGTTCTACGAATGTTTCGTCAAGTTAGGGTCATATGGTGAATCTGCCGATTTTACTGGATTGTTGTTGTTGTTGTTATTGTATGAACTATTTATAGGTGCTTATAAGCTGAATATATAGTATTTTCGAAGCTTAGGACGTAAGGAACAACTTTCATGAAGGAACTACAGGCATTCGGACGTTCGTTGGAAAGGTATGTTAAGGCTAAGCTCCGTTATTCCTTTTTGCACGAATTCTTGGAAATTCCTGAGACGCCAAATGTGATATTTTACTATTCTATGGCTAGAAAGACCTTCTGTGAAAGGCATTGGGATTGTAGCTGAAATATTTTTATGATTCTGTTAGGTTGATATTCCACTCGTTCGGTTAAATAGGGTATTCGACATCTATATATGTTATTTTGTCGGCTTTCTTATCTATATATCTATATATATGAATTCTTATTCGTCTTTGGGTTGTGTGGCTAAACAAAATAAAAGCATTTAGTATTTGCGATCAGTCATTCTTCCTTGTTAAAGTATATTTTAAAATCTCTAAAGTGACACGTCGATTTCCAGAAATCTCAAATATAAATTCTATGTTTAAACTATTAAAACACTTGATTTTTGAATACTTTCTTTTACTAATTATCAAGAAATAAGGTATAAGGACTAAGTGAAGCACCTTAAGCTTTTTATGAACATCTTCAGAGTTAAGTTATCTTTCTAAAAGTCGAGTTAAGTCTTCAAGCTTATTCAAAAAAATATGAGGTTCCACGATATAATTGTATGCGATACGAAGGTGATTATGAGATTATGATAATAAGTGTACCAATGAGCCAAGATGGGCTAAGTTCTTGTTATGGCCTATTATGTGCATTCAAAGTTCATATCATACATGGCATATTATGCATAGAATTTGAGCTATAATCGGAAGTAAGGGGCCTATTTGCCCGAAAGACTATATATATTGTACAGATGGCCAAAAGTTGGCGATATGATACCAGTTAGCTACTGGGAGAGACCACCATTGCTAGAATTTGATTGGGTATGTCATGCATTTGCATCAATATATATATATATATATATATATATATATATATGTGTGTGTGTGTGTGTGTGTGTGTGTGTGTGTATTCACGACATATGATTACACTAGCATACCATGCATATTTGATTACTATGAGGTCGGATGTCGGCCATGGAGGCTATCAGAGTTCCAGTGTCAGGTGGTATCTCTATTACCTTTGTTTTCATCAGCTATAAATGATTCTACTTTTTGCCTTACATAACAGTACATTTTTATTCGTACTGATGTCCCGTTGCATGGGGACACTGCATTTTTGTTTCGTGCGTGCAGGTCCAGGTAGGGACTCTGATCGACCTCTCCGCTAGGATTTAGGGGTTTAGCTGTGAGTTAGCAAGCTCCACCTCTTTCTGAAGCTGTCATAGGATGGTTACCTTTGTTGTACAATTTGGATTTAGTCGGGGCCTTATCCCGATAATATTTGTGACACTCTTAGAGGCTATTGTGGATACAATATTCTGGGTTTCTTTTTGTAGCTTTCAGTCTCCAGCCCATAGGCTTTGCATGTATATATATGTGTGTAGACATATATGTCTCAAATCATGGCCTCGTCGGTCAGCTAGTACTTTATTATTTTGGCTTGTCTACCTTGGTGTATATGGTTTATTGTTATTCAGGCCATGACCTTAATGGTCCAGGATTAGTATTTCTGATGTTGTGCTGCCCGATCTATTGGGCCCCCGGTTTAGTTAGCTAGTATGTTTAGTGGCTAACTCGATCGAACATAGTATCGAGTTCCAGTCGTGCCTCCCCTAGTTTTGGGCGTGACAGAAACCACATACTCAGCTTCTGCAGTAGACAAGGCCACAAAATTTTACTTTTTGGTGGCCCAAGACACAATACATGAGCCAATAATGTGTCCCATACCTAAAGTGCTCTTTCTATCAATAAGAAAACCCGCATAATCAACATCAACATATCCCACTAAGTTAAAATTACTACCTTTTGGATACCATAGGCAGGGATTAGTGGCGCCTTTTAGGTATCTCAAGATCCTTTTGACAACAGTCAAGTGAGACTCCTTTGGATTTGCCTGAAATCTAGCACAAAGGCCTACACTGAAAACAATGTCTGGTCTACTAGCAATGAGATATAACAAAGATCCAATCATTTCCCTAAACATTTTATAATCAACCAGTGAACCAGGTTCATCCAAATGTAATTTTGTGGATATTGCAATATGAGTGTCAATTCCTTTGGATGTTCCTTCCTAGTTTTGTTGCTGAGCAATATGTTCATGGATGGGTTCCCTCGAGGTTTGAGGATTAGTTCCTCTCTAGTCAGCTCCCCCTGTCAGGTTGCCCAGGCTTGAAGAACCTGTTCCGTCATGTGTTGCAGCTTCAAGCTGGACCGTGGTTTCACCGTTTGAATTTCTTATCTGCCCAATCTCTTCATTATCTTGTTCCTGCCTCTAAAAAAGAATGTTAGTTTAAAAGAACATATACACTATTTTAAACACATAGTTCTTTTATTGTATATCTTATAAGCTTTACTATGTGAAGAATATCCCAAGAATACTCTCTCATTACTTCTGAGATCAAACTACCTAGGGAGACTTTTCCATTATTGTGGACAAAGTACTTGCATCCAAATGCCCTAAGGTGGGATACATTTGGCTTTCTCCCTTTAAGTAACTCATAGGGAGTCTTCTCAACAAGAGGTCTAGTTATGCACTTATTTATGATATAGCATGCAATGTTCAAAGCTTCTGCCGAGAAGCTATAAGGTAATTTACTAGCAAGTAGCATAGTCTTTTGATCTATGCCATGCTCATCACAAAATTCAGCAAATTAAGCATTCTTAAATCCAGTACCATGATCAGACCTAATTGATGCAAGTTTATTACCTAGTTGTTTATGAGTTTTTCTAACAAATGAAGTGAACATGTCAAATGCTTCATCTTTAGATGTTAAAACAATGTCCAAGTAAACCTAGAGTAATCATCAACAAGCACCATAACATTTCTCTTACCACCTCTGCTCGATATCCTCATTAGTCCACAGATATCCATATGGACCAGTTCCATCGTTCTGGTGGTGCTTACCATTTTATTGCTTTTAAAAGAGGATCTTACCTGCTTCCCCCTTGCAAAAGCCTCACATACTTTATCTTCCTTGAACATAATGTTATGCAACCCTACCACCAAGTCCTTGGAGACTAGTTTGTTAAGTTGACTTAGACTGGCATGTCCAAGTTTCTTGTGCCAAAGGAGGGGATCATTGTCCAGCACACTTAAGCAAGTGAGTTCATTATCTGAAAGTTTGGACAAATCCACCACATATATGTTGTTTACTCTTTTTCCCTGCAAAACTATTTTGTCAGTGGTAAAATTTATCACAAAATATTTTGTATAGGTAAATGCTACCATGTTACCTTTATCACACCATTGTGATACACTTATTAGACTATACTTCAGTCCATCTAAAAAGTACACATTCTTAATAGAGTGAGAATTTACCTTACCTACATTTCCAACCCCAATGATCTCACATTTGTTTCCATTTCCAAAGGAGACATTACCTCATTTAAGGTCCTCAAGTGAAATGAATTGGTTCTTGCTTCCTGTCATGTGCTTTGACCAAACACTATCGATGTACCATAATTGGCTACTCCCCTTCACATGGACATGCAAAAAGAAATCAGGGGTTAGTCTTAGGAACCCAAACTAGTTTGGTCTCTTTCTATGGGCAAAAGGATGAATCAAATTCTTTTTAGCCCAAATTGGCAGCCTATTTTTCCCTAGAACAAAATTTTTGTTCTTTTGATCTGCCTTTTCTTTTGCACTGCAATCACTTTTATAGTGACCAATATTACCACAGTGTGTGCAAATTTTATTCTCAGGGAGCGTGAGATAGTTGCTTTTGGGATCCCATTTAGGTACAGAATTCCTAAATCCAAGTCCCTTTTTATTGTTGCTATGGTGTTTTAGTATCCATGAAAGTGCATCGGAGGACCTATTCCATTTACATGTTCTATCAAGCTCATGTTTAACCTTTGTCAAGTTCTCTTTCAATACTCCTAACATTTTCTTCCTTTTTGTATAGCTCATCTTTAATCTTTCTTAAGTCATCCTCTAGGTTGAGTTGTATATCACTGGCTATCTCTTTTCCTGTCCCTAACTTTAACTTAATATTTTCAGATATGAGTTCTAAGATAGTTGTATCAAGTGCATGAACCTGGTTCTTCTAAGAAGTATTTTCCTTTTTAGTTTTTAAAATGTTTATTTCCAGGTTTTTGCATTCTGCTTTTAAAAAGTTACACTCTTTTGACCACTATTCTTTTTCAGAACTTATATTCTTAGATTCATCAATTAAAATTAGCAACAATTCTGATAGTGTATCTTTAGAAAGGAGTTTAATTTTAACCTCAAGGTCCAAAAAACTAATCTCAGATTCTTCATCAAGTTCATCTTCAGATTCTTGAATTGCTATAAGAGCTCGTTCAGTATTATAATTAGTGTCCTTATTTGAACTACCTTTCCAAGTAGAAACTATTGTTTGGACGACTTTTTGTTGTAGTTCATCTTATCATGAACCCGTTCCTTCTTTCGAATTTCTTCTTTTTCCACTTGAATTCCCATATAGAACAGTTCTTGTGGTTCTTTTTACCACATTTGAAGCATCCATCAGTCATATACAAGTGATCTCTTCTCCTATCCTTCCACAAAGAATAGTAGTGATCATTAAATAGTGGTGGATTGCTTTTTACAGTTTCCAGGTAGTGCACTCATCTTGATCTTTTCCTAAGGCATTAGCCTCTTCAAGGATAACCTGCTCTGATTCCAATTGATGTTTTATACTTCAATACCACACAAAGGGGGTGATTTGTATAGTGTCTAATTTTCGCGTGCACATATTATAGAAGGACCTAGTTCTTCTATGTGTTCCTTACGCTATAGTTGAGGAATAATAAATGCAAAAAGTAAAGAACACAAGTATTTTTACATGGAAAACACCCGGCTCAAAAGGTGAAAAAACCACGACCTACTCCCAAGTAGGATTTTCTTCAAACACTTCACTACAACTCTGATCCAACAACAAAGTTTACAAACTCTTGCAAACCTAAGGATTAACTCTAACCCTTATAGAAACCAGCCACATGCTGTTGTGACTATTCAAGTTAATTCTAACCCGAACAATACAACTCGACTTTACAACCTCTTGCAAACCTAAGTATTAACTCTAACCCTTATAGCAACAAGCCACAAGTTGTTGTGACTACTTCAAGTTAACTCTAACTTGAAAGATACAACTCAAGTACCTATTACAATTTGCTTCTAAGAAAGCTGAAAGGTGCAACTCAAAACGCCTACTACACTTTGAACTAGAAATAAAGAAAGACACATAAAACTCTTTATGGAGCTAATTCTTCAATCTGGTTCGTGTAGCTTCAGGATCGTACTTTTAAAACTCACAGGAATTGCTCATAAATTCCTTGCTATTTTGCTCTCATCAGTATGTGTGTATCACCTGTAAAAGAGAAGACAATTGACATATATAGAGTTAGTAAATAAAGATTAACTAGAAGTCCAATGCTTTACTCTTCCTTGGTGGAAGAGTTCTAGTTATCTTCAACTTCTAACTCTTCCCATGTCTTGGATAGAGTTCTATTCAAGTAAGGAGTCCCACTCCTTATCAAATATGCAATCTTTTTGTTCAGGGAATATGAGATATAACCACTTATACCTATCCCTTTCACGTGCATGACTTTTGCATGATTCTGTCTGCCACCTGTGTACATTGTCCATGGACCTGATTCATGCATGTGTTCCTTTGTCAATCATCAAAACCAAAATTGCTCAGGTCAATAGGTTTGAATCCATTTTATTCAGAGTGCATCTTTCTTGGTTGTTACATACATCTTTCTTGGTTGTTACATCCTATAGTAATTCACTGATAGCTTCTCTATTCCATGTATGCAACTCTATGAAGTTCAGACCACCTGCTAAAAATGGCTTACATAATTTCTCCCATGCTACCAAGGCTTTCCTTGAGCTCTCATGACTGCATGTCCATAGGAAGATTCTGCAAACTCTAGTAATGAGTTGAATAACCTTTTTAGGAATTAGAAACACCTGAGCCCAATAGGTTTGCATCTCAAAGAGCACACTTTTAATAAGTTGCACAATTCCACTATATGATAGCAATTTAGTGGAGTAACTGATGATAGGCTATAATTAAGTATTTTAGTCATTTAATACACTCTAATTTACTACACTTTAATTGAGTTTGAGCTTTAATCGCTAGTATTTTGCACTAATTATGTATTTTATACCTTGTAGAAGTGATTCCAAGCTATGAGATGTTATGGAATGAATTCAAGTGATTTAGAGCTTTGAAGTATGAGTAAAATCCCATGTAATTAATTCAAGATCGTGTTCAGGGATCAAAGGATGATAGTTAAGAACGAAGGAAGAATCGAGTAGGCATATTGCACACTGTCTAGTAAAATGGACATAACTGTTTGCTCAGAACTCCATTTGGTCTCCACAATATATGGTTGGAAAGATAATGCAAAAGAATACAACTTTCCTATTTTACTTTTTTCCAAATTCCAAACAGAATAGGGTGAAAAATGTGCGGCCGGAGATGATTTTTTTGTGTGACTTTTTATGCTACTTTAGCTGTGTTAGTTTAATTGAATAATATAATTTGTTAAAAAAAGATTGAAATTTTCCCGACGATGGATCTATTAGATAATTTTGTTGAGGGATTTAAGTCTAAAGAAAAAGGATAAAAAGATTTTCTTTTGTTAGGTAGTGTAGCAATTCCCCCTTAGTTTTTCTTTGTGCCGTGGTTCTTTTCCAAGGGTTTTGTTTGAACGGGGTGTAGTTAGTTTTATTTTTTTAGGAGTTGGAACCAGTGTGAGATGAATTGAATTGAAGCAATATCTCTTGACTTTATTATGCCTTGAGAATAGTGAGTACTTTGTTTGTGACGCTTAGACTCAATTTTTTACTCTTGTAGAAGTACCTTAAATCTTATGATCTTAACTTTGCTTAACTGCTTTGACTAGAGTGTCTTGATGAGTCGAATCCTGAGTGAGTTATGTGATATGCGTGTGCAAGGTTTTGTGTTATTCTATGCATTTCATTTGATGTCTAGAACTTGCCCCGTGTGTTTGCAAAGCGAAATAATAGTTTTGTTCAGTGTTGGAAGTGATATAAACATTTCTTTGTGCGCCATATATATATATATATATATATATATATATATATATATATATATATATATATATA
>MU675060.1:93835-141961 GCA_026770625.1 Nicotiana glauca
GGGGGGGGGGGGTTGATTTGTGTGGTACCCAATTTTCGCTCTAGAAAAACCTGGTTCTTCTAGGTGTACTTACTACTAATGTTTGTGGAATTAAGAGTGTATAAAATAAAGAACACAGAGATTTTTATGTGAAAAATACCTGGCTCAAAAGGTGAAAAACCCACAACCTACTACTTAGTAGGATTTTTCCAAACTTCCACTAAAATCACTAAGCCAAAACAGCATTTACAAAACTCTTGTAAACCTAAAGGTTAAACTCCAATCCCAGAGTGGCACACAACCTCAATTGTTGTGACACCTTCAAGTTAGCCTATAACTTGAATACTCAAAGTACCTATTACAATTGCTTCTACAAAATCTGGAAAGGTACAACTTTAAAACACCTACTACAATGAACTAGAATAAGAATAAACACAATGGAATAGGTTCTTCTGTGTTGTACAAGTAGCTTCAGGAATGCACACTTGAATTTCACATAAATTGCTTGCAAAATTGCCTAGCTCTTTTGCTCTCAATTTAGTTTTACTTCTGCGTTTCTGTAATACCTGTAAAAGAGAACAATCACTGTTATTTAATGAGTTAGTAGAGTTTTATTGAGACTCAATTGCTGATCTTCCATCGAAGTTGAATCCTTGAACAATACAAACTCCAACCCTACCTTTGATTTGGATTATGTTCTCTTCACATAAGGAGACTTCCTCTCATTATCCAATATGCAACCGTTTCGATCAGTTCAGGAGATACTACTTCTTTATCTTTGAGACTTATCTACTTCACGTGCATCTCACATGTATAGGTTGATAAACACTGTGTCTCACGTGATGGACCTGGTCTATGACTGAGTTCATTTGTCATTCTTCAAAACATCACCTAAACTTGGGCCAACAAATTCCCCATTTTTTATGATGACAAACGCTGTGCTTTTACTGATCAGAGAACCTGTGGAACTCAGCTTAATCATCAACACTTAACTTAGAAATTTTAACTTATCATCAAGGACCGGGTTTAATCAGGTTATAAATATCACATTATTCAGAATAACAAGAAAAGCACAATATCTCTTTCCCCTTTTGGCATTATCGAAAAGTTGCAAATATTGTGAATCCCAGATTTCAATAATTACTCATAGCCACTGGGGCAACTGCAAGTGAAAAAATGGTTCAATTAATCAACAACCAACAAACAAAATTAACTATTAAGAGCAGAATCTTCATAGAAAAAGAGAAAAAATCAAATTGTCATGTTTCCACAAACAGACCACAAAAAGAAAGAAAAATTTCCAAACATGAGCATCAAAAAATAGAAAAGTCTCGAATCTGGGTCACTGGAGGTTCTAGAGAGCTTCAAAAAATAAAAACTGGAGGACCTAAGGCTTGGAGAAACTAGAGGGCTGGGATTGGAGAAGGTTGAGCATATTCTTAAGCGTTCCTTCACTTTTCTTCTTTTTTTTTGCTAGCTCAGCTCGAAGCCCATCTCTTTCAGCTTCCAAATCAGCAACAACCTGAAGCCTAGCAATTTCAGCATCCTTAGTTCCACACTCTTGAACCAAAGCCCTAGCCTTGCTATTCACTGGTGTCTTCAGAGATGAACCAGGTTCAACTGGGGTGGCATTGATAGGATAGTCACAAGCCAATAAGGTCCTAACACCAAAATACTCTTTGCTTGATGCCATCTCCCATTTCTTAAAAGGAACCCTTAGCCTGTCCAGCATAATTGTGAGTATGAACCCATATGGAGTTGCATGTGCCTTGGATCCATTAATGACACTGTCTAGTAGTTTGATCCATAGTAATTGAGCACAACAAGAAGCAACAGCAACATACTCAGCTTCAGCAGTAGATAGGGTCACAAAATTTTGCTTTTTGGTAGCTCATGACACAAGACATGAAAAATACATGAGGTGCTCTTCCTATCCACTAGGAAACCTGCATAATCAGCATCAACATATCCTACTAAATCAAATTTACTACCTTTAGGATACCAAAGGCACAGATCAGTGGTTCCTTTCAGATATCTCAGTATCCTCTTGACAACAGTCAAGTGAGACTTTTGGATTTGCCTGAAAACGAGCACAAAGTCCTACACTGAAAACAATGTCAGGTCTGCTAGCAGTGAGATACAAGAGTGAACCATTCATACCCCTATGCAACTTTTGATCAACTGATGAACCTGGTTTATCAATATCTAATTTAGTGGCAGTTGTAATGGGTGTGTCTATTTCTTTACATTCCTCCATTTTAAACTTTTTGATTAGCTCTTTTGTATACTTCTGCTGATGGATCATGGTTCCATTTGGACTTTGTTTGATATGTAAGCCTAAGAAGAAATTAAAATCACCCATCATGCTCATTTCAAACTCACTTCCCATTAATTTTGCAAAGTCCTTACTTAGCTTGTCAGTGTGGTCCCAAAGATTATGTCATTAACGTAAATTTTCACAACAAGGAGATCCTTATATTTTTCTCTTATGAATAAGGTACTATCTATTTTGCCTCTCTTGTAACCATGCTCCAGTAGGAATTTTGACAGTCGTTCATACAGTGCTCTTGGGGCCTGCTTGAGTCCGTAGAGAGCCTTGTCCAGCTTGTACACATGCTCAGGACATTCTTTACTCTCAAACCTTGGAGGTTGTTTCACAAACACTTCTTCTTCTAGGTATCCATTTAGGAAGGAACTTTTGACATCCATATGATGAAGAGTAAATTCCATATGTGCTGCAAAGGCTATGAGAAGTCTGATTGCCTCTAGTCTTGCAACTGGGAAAAAAGTCCCATCATAGTCTATGCCCTCCTCCTGACTATAACCTTGGACCACCAATCTTGCCTTGTTCCTTGTAACTGTTCTGTCTTCATCAAGTTTGATCCTGAAGACCCATTTTGTACCAATGACTGATCTATCCTTGGTTCTTGGTAATAGGTGCCAAACTTGACTCCTTTCAAACTGGTTAAGCTCATCTTGCATTGCATTTACCCAATCTGCATCCTACAAAGCCTCACAACATTTTTAGGTTCAATGATAGATAGAAAAGCATAAACAGCACACAGATTCTTTAATTGTGATCTAGTTTTAACTCCAGATGTTGGATCAGTAAGAATGTTCTCAATGCGATGTGAACTTTGATTCTTGTGAGGTTTCACAACCAACTGGCTTCTGCGAGATGTTTCTGCCATTTGCTGAGGAATAGGATCATGAACAGGTTCCTTCAAGGAGTTTATTTCAATTCCTCTTTGATTTCTTCCCCCTGCCACATTTCCCAGTATGGAAGAACCTGTTCCATCACCTGTTCTTTCTGTTGGTGCCATTTTGACCTGAGCTGATGCTTCAGTCAAGTCTTTTACCAATCCAATGGATTCATCTTCATGTTCCTGTATCTCAGAAAGAACGTTAGTTTCATCAAATACTACATGCACACTTTCTTCTACACACAAAGTTCTTTTATTAAACACTTTATATGATTTGCTATATGAAGAGTATCCCAAGAATACTCCCTCATCACTTCTGGGATCCAACTTTCCTAGGGAGTCTTTTCCATTATTGTGCACATAGCACTTGCAACCAAATGCCCTAAGATGGGATATGTTTGGTTTTCTCCCTTTAAGTAACTCATAGGGAGTCTTCTCTACCAGAGGTCTAGTCATGCATCTATTTATTATGTAACATGCAGTGTTTACAGCGTCTGCCCAGAAGCTGTGAGGCAATTTACTAGAAAATAGCATGGTTCTAGCCATATCTTCAAGAGTTCTATTATTTCTTTCAACTACTCCATTTTGTTAAGGGGTCCTAGGAGCGAAGAAATTATAATCTATACCATTTTCATCACATAACTCAGCAAACTTGGAATATTCAAATTCAGTTCCATGATCGGACATAATGGAGGTAAGTTGATTTCCTAATTGTTTCTGAGTTTTTTTAACAAATTCAGAAAACATGTCAAATGCTTCACCTTTGGGGGTTAGAAATAGAACCCAGGTAAATCTAGAATAATCATTAACTAGCACGATTACATATTTCTTTCCACCTCTGCTCATGGTTCTTGTTGGACCACATAGATCCATATGGACTAGTTCCAACGACTTGGTTGTACTTACCATTTTCTTGCTTTTGAAGGATGACCTTACCTGCTTCCCCCTTGCATATGCTTCACAAACTTTGCCTTTCTTGAACTTGATATTAGGTAACCCTATCACCAAGTCTTTAGAGACTAATTTGTTAAGCTGATTTAGACTTGCATGACCAAGTCTTTTATGCCACAGGAGGGGATCATTAACCAACACACTTAAATAAGTGAGTTCATTTTCTGAAAGAGTGGACAAATCTACAATGTAAATATTGTTAACTCTTTTTTCCTGCAAAATAATTTTGTTAGTGGTAAGGTTAATCACAAAGCATTTTGTAGAGGTAAAAGCCACAAGGTTACCTCTGTCACACAATTGTGACACACTTATTAGGCTATATTTCAAGCCATCTATCAGGTAGACATTCTCTATGGAGTGAGAATCTGTTTTACCTAGCTTTCCAACCCCAATGATCTCACCTTTCTTTCCATTACCAAAGGAGACATTACCTCCTTTTAAGTCCTCAAGTGAAAGGAACTGGTCCTTGTCCCCAGTCATATGTTTTGAGCAGCTACTATCCATATACCATATTTGGCTCCTCCCTTTCACTTGGACCTGCAAAAGGAAATCAAGGGTTAGTCTTAGGAACCCAAACTAGTTTGGGTCCCTTTTTATAAGAAAAGGGTGAATCAAATTCCTTCTTGCCCATCCAGGCAGCTTACTTTTTTCTTGAACAAAAGCTTTGATTTTTTGACTGGCCTTTTCTTTGGCATTACATTCATATTTGTAATGTCCAGTCTTACCACAGTGTGTGCAGATTTTATTTTCAGGAAGTGTGAGGTACTTGTTTTTAGGGTCCCATTTTGGTGCTTGAGTCCCATAGCCAAGTCTTTTCTTGTTGCTACAGTGATGTTCTTGCAACTAAGAGAGTGCATCAGAAGCCTTGTTCCACTTGCAAGTTCTGTCTAGTTCATGTTTCACCTTTCCTAGATCTTCCTTTAAGACTTTGATGAATTCATCTTTCTTATACAATTCATCTTTCATTTTTCCCAAATTTTCTTCTAGAGTGAGATATGTGTGATCAGCTTTCTTCTTTCCTATTCCTAGTTTCAGTTTTAAGTTTTCAGACCTAAGTTCTAGGACACTGTTGTCAAGTTCAAGAACCTGGTTCTTCAACTCAGCATTTTTGTTATCACTCTCATTTTCCCTAGATTCTAGACTTTTGCATTTTGCTTTTAGGATCACACATTCCCTAGACAGAACTTCCTTCTCATTGTTAATTATCTCAAACTCATAAATGAAGTCTAGTAATAGCTTAACCAACCTTTCTTTAGACAAGAATTTAATCTTGTTTGTGAGATGAAGAATCTTTACCTCTTGTTCATCATCTGATTCTCCGATGGCCATCAATGCTTGCTCTTCTTCAGCTTCATCTTCTGAGTCTTCATCTAAGGTTTCTCCCCAAGAAGCAACCACAGCCTTGGTTGAACCTTTGTTTCTTTTAGGTTGAACATGTTCCTTCTTCATGTTCCTTCGTTCAGCTCTTTCTTTCTTCCACTCAATTTCCCATTGAGGGCAGTTCTTGATCATGTGATCAGTCTTACCACACTTGTAACAACCCTCATTGGTCTGTTTCTCAGGAGCTCTTGTTTTGTTGAAGGTTGTACCTCTTGAAGAACCCTTTCCTCTTATCAGGTACTTTTTGAAATCCCTAGTGATCATAGCCATCTCATCATCTTCCAGATCTGAACCTTCAGAAATTCTGAGAGGTAAGCTTCTCTCCTTCTTGGGGGTATCCATCTTCATGGTTTGCCTTCTCATTTCATAAGCAGTCAAATTTCCAATCAGTTATCCAGTTTGAGAGTAGCAATATTCTTGGATTCATGAATAGCAGCGATCTTACTTTCCCATGTGACTGGCAGAACCCTTGTAAGAATTTTCTCAACCTTGTCTTCTTCAAGAATAACCCTTCCAAGATACTTAAGTTTATTTATCAGTGTAGTGAACCCAGTATACATTTCCTGGATAGTTTCTCCTTCCTTCATAGTAAAATTCTCATATTGATAATAGAGAAGTGTTCCTCTTGATCTTTTCACTTGAGGTGTTCCTTCAAGGGCCACTTGCAGAGTGTCCCATATCTCCTTTGCAGGTGTACAACTTTGGATCCTACTGTACTCATCTGGTCCTAGTCCACACACAAGCTATTTCTTGGACTTAGCATTTTTCTCCCACTTCCTCAGGTCTTCAGCAGTACAGTCAGCCCTTGTCTTTGGCACATCAACTCTTTCAGCATTCTTCTTTGTGGTTGCTAGGGGACCATCAGTGACTATGTTCCAGAGTTCATAGTCTTCCCTTATGATGTGATCTCTCATCCTGTTCTTCCACCAAGAATAGCACTGACCATTAAAACGTGGAGGCCTAGCAGTGGATTGCCCTTCCCAGTTCCTAGGTGGTGCACTCATATTGATCTTCTCCTAAGGTGTTAGCCTCTTCAAGGATAACCTACTCTGGTACCAATTGATGTTCTAAACGCCAGTACCACACAAGAGGATGGGGTTATTTGTGTGGTACCTAATTTTCTCTCTAGAAGAACCTGGTTCTTCTAGGTGTACTTACTACTACTGTTTGCGGAGTTAAGAGTGCATAAAATAAAGAACACAAAGATTTTTATATGGAAAACACCTGGCTCAAAAGGTGAAAAAAATACGACCTACTACTTAGTAGGATTTTCCCAAACTTTCGCTAAAATCACTGATCCAAAACAGCATTTACAAAACTTTTGTAAACCTAAGGATTAAACTCTAATCCCAGTATGGCACACAGCCTCAACTATTGTGACACCTTCAAGTTAGCCTATAACTTGAATACTGAAAGTACCTATTACAATTGCTTCTATAAAAGCTGAAAAGGTACAACTTTAAAACACCTACTACAATTGAACTAGAATAAGAATAAACACAATGGAATTGGTTCTTCTATCTTGTCCAAGTAGCTTCACGAATGCACACTTGAATTTCGCATAAATTTCTTGCAAAGTTGCCTTGCTCTTTTGCTCTCAATTAGTTTTACTTCTGCGTTTGTGCAATATCTGTAAAATAGAACAATCGCTGTTATTTAATAAGTTAGTAATCAGAGTTTGATTGAGACTCAATTGCTGATCTTCCATCGAAGTTGAGTCCTTGAACAATACAAACTCCAACCCTATCCTTGATCCGGATTGTGTTCTCTTCACATAAGGAGACTTCCTCTCCTTATCCAATATGCAACCTTTTCGATCAGTTCAGGAGATATTGCTGCTTTATCCTTGAGACTTATCTCCTTCACGTGCATCTCACATGTATAGGTTGATAAACACTGTGTCTCACATGATGGACCTGGTCCATGACTGAGTTCATTTGACATTCTTCAAAACTTCACCTGAACTTGGGCCAACAATAGTTAACCCCTTTGAGCCTGTAATCCTATTTCTTTAGCAACAACATTACAAGCCTTACCTATTTGTTTGAATTAACTATCTATTTGAACGTTCTAACCTCTCATGAGCACTTAAATTATTATGAACTTTGTAAAAGTTAAAGTGTGGGGTGGTTGGTTTGGCTTTTGAGTGGAACTAATGAAATAAGGAGAAGTTTGCACTGTTTTGAAAAATTAAGAGCCACTTGAATTGAAAAAAAAAATAGTTGTATTGCTGTGAAAAAAATATTCTTTGAGAAGCGGCGACCCTTGATGTAATTGTGCTTAAAGAAGTATGGGGTAATATACATTGATGTGAAGGTGGAGTTTGGTTTGACATAAGTATGGGATTTTAAATGTTAAAGTATATGTATTAAAGTTATTAGGGAGGTGTAGTCACTCTTATATCTAAATGGATCCTACCCATCCCGCATCCTACATTATAACCAAAAAATTCCTACTTGATCCTAGACTAATGAACTCGATTAGTACACTACCGGCAGGCCTATGGATCATCTTTTGTGGCCTATGAGGAGTTCCTAAGTGTTCTTAATTTTTTTTTGTGAAACTACTCTTTTTGTTGTGTGAGGGCAACTTGATTCATGAATGAAAGGTTATGTCAGTGACCTCTACGTTCGAGTAAGTGGGTGAGTTGTGAATAGTGCATGATACTTGTAAGTCAAATCTTGAGGTGAAGATGTTACGCTTTTGTACTTTGTGTATTGTAAGTATTCTTGGTGTGATGAGTTAGGAGAATTGTTTAAAAAGACCATGTCTATATAAAGTGTAGTTTGATTACTCAAGGACGAGCAATGTTTTAAGTGTTGGGTGTTGATGATCGGCTATAATCACGTATTTTAGTAAGCTTATTATACTCTAATTTACTGCACTTTAATTGAGTTTGAGCTTTAATCACTAGTGTTTTGCACTAATTGTGTATTTTATGCCTCATAGGAGTGATTCCGAGCTAAGTAGAAGTTATGGAATGAATTCAAGTGATTTAGAGCTTTGCATTCTGAGTAAAAGCCCAAGGAATTAAGCCAGGATCGTGTTCAGGGATCAATAGATGATATTTAATAAAAAACGAAGAATCGAGTAAGCATATTGTGCACTGTCTAGTAAAACACACATAACTTTTCGCTCAGAACTCCATTTGATCTTTACAATATATGATTGCAAAACTAATCCAGATGGAACTTTCATGTTTTACTTTTTCCCGAATTCCATATAGAACAGGGTGAAAAATTCTCGACAAGTGTGCAGCCGTCCACTGGCTGCGAATGTGAGGCAGAAATTGGATAAAATCCGCGGCTGCGGATGTTTTGTTCGGGAAAACTGTCTTTTTTCGCGTAATAGAAAGTATAATTATTTGGGTCGACCCTACTTGGTATATATACATAGAAAAATATTATTTTTGTTACTTTTGACATAATTTAGACCTAAGGAGGCTAAATAGACTAGGGATTGGAAATCAGGCAAGAACACACTAGGAGCAATGCGAAGAATTCTTCTACAAGTTTCTCACTTCCTTCTTCCTATTTCCATTATTGGTTATGACTTTTAGTATTGTAGTTTTACATACTATTATGAATAGCTAATTTGTTATCTAGAGTTTTGAGAATGAATTCTTGTTATGTTTTAATATAATTTAGCCTTTGAATTTATCTATTTGTTCAAATACGTATTTATTTTAGTTGATTAAATGGCCATCGACTGATTGTGCCTGTTTATTATGTGTTGCTTGAGAAAGGATACATATTTAGATGGTTTTTGAACAACGTCACTCCTAACGTATATGAGAAATCAATACGGTGGGTTTAAAGGTAGGTTTAGAAATAACAAAGCCTTGACGTGGTCATAGTCAGCGGTTATATGAAGACAACTAGTGTAGTTTTAGAGAATATGTCTAGTAAATTATTGTAGCTGCTGGAGAGAGAATTACGACACCTAAAGTGCTCACGATCAGTAGAGAATACATCGGCTAAATTGTAGGAAACATAGCGGAAAGGATTCCAACAATTGGGGAAATCATAACTCTAGACCTCCTTAATTTAGTCTCCAACCCTTTGTCTCGTTAGTTGATAATTTTATCGCTTTCTAGTATTTGCTAGTTAATTAGTTAGAAATATAAATCTCAATCTCTATTGATAGTTTATATGATTCCACCAAACTATAGAGTACCAGGTCCTCTATGAGTTTCTACTGAGAATGCTAATGAAACAGTAAGTGAATAAGACAGAGAGTTTTACATGAAAAAAATCCCTGCTCAAGGGGATAAATAACCACGACCTACACTGGTAGGATTTCAACTTCACTATGAGCAACTTTTACATTACAACCAATGCAATCTAGGAATTAAACTCTTAATCTCTCACTAACTTGTAATACACTTATTACAAGCCACTTTGCAATATACCTATTACAAAGACTTCAACTCATGACTAACTCTAGTCACGACACAAACACTAAGGGTTTATGGTTTTACAAAGGGGTTCCTAAGCAACGCTTCAAGCTAAGCAAATTAGGAGTTATAATGAAGAACAATTACAAAGTTAGAACTCAACTAAGGACAATAAGATACTAGATTTAGGAACTGGTCCGTAGCAGTATTGAACTTTGTTTTTGATGCACTTGAAAATTGGATGCTCGAATATCAGATTGCTTGAATGCTTGAAGTGAATTATCAAGCGTTCAAGTGATGTTTTGCTGTAATGCTCTTGTAAATACAACTTGGATGACATCACTTGAATGATGTAAGCACTTGTTTGGTCAAAGGGAGAAATGACTGCAAGAATGTGCTGCACTGTGTGCACTATTTCTGTGGCAGTCACTTTCCAGCTGTACACAATTGACTTCCGTACTGCTGCCAGAGAAACACAAGGGATCAGGTCCATATGTTGATTATCTATATTCTAAAGTTGCAGCAGTTCACATTAGCTGGAGTTCGTTGATTATCAATGTGTACTAAGTATGTCAGGTTCCCTATCTAGTTCTTTGACATTAAGTTTTTTAGATCATCAAAACATAAAGCTAAGACATTGAAAACCCATCAATTTTTCCCTTTTTGATGATGAAAAACTTAGACATTGATAACATAATTTTAGAACAGAATAACCAATTGAAGCAACATGAACTTCACAAGTTCCCCCTGACTTTATACTTCCCCATTAATTAGATCCATGTTTCAATTATACTTCCCCCTTTTGGCATCATTAGGCAATCGGCATAATGAAGTATAGCCTAGCTAACTCATGCCACATATTTCCATGCAACATGATAGTTGGGTGTCTAGACTAATGTGATATGGACTATGTCGGAAAATGCCACAGGTTGCGTGGCAGAGTGCATCGGGTTATGTTCTAGCAGGGTAATTGTATTCCAAAGACCAGCGGACGACTGTCAAGTATTGCTTGTTAGTTGGGCCTTCATGGCGGATGTCAGTGCAGAGGTTTCTACCATTGACTCAGTTCCGGTATTGGGGGACTTTTCGGATGCATTTCGTGTGGCCGAGCATAGGACTATATATGTTTATTGTAATGAGCAAATTGGCTCGATGGGCATTTCCTTTTGTGAGATATATGTGTGGATCCGGTGGCACGCCACCACGGGTATGTTACCTGGATCGGGTTGCACGCTGCAACAGTTTGATGTGAAGAATAGTCTTATTTGTATGTTACTTTGTATGTATTACTTCCTGGTTTCTTAGGAAAGTCCGTATTGGGTGTTGCTCGGCAATTAGTGCATCGGTTGTGTCCTTTCATGATGGAATAGTGTTTGGATAGAATCATGAGTTATGGCAAGGCCACGTGATGTTATGACCTTTCGAGGAGGATTCAGGTACCCTATTTCTATGTTGTGAGACGGGATCTCAGTTCCGTGTTGTGATGGTACGGAGGAATTTGAATTACAGCTCTTTCGTTTGAGTCAGCTGTCATGGTTTGAGTGTGTTCAGATCGTTTCTTATTGGAGCCTGTGTTGTGCACGTCGTGGCTTAGGCCGATGTTGAGGTGTCATACCACCAAGTGGCATGTTATAGTCGAGATAATCGTTGGAGTCATTAATGAGTGCGAGCATATGTGATTCCAGCTGGTTAGAAAGGTATGTCGAGGTTTGGATCCTAAATCTGTTGTGGTATCAGTCAAGAGGGAAATGAATTCATGAATGGTTGATCTGAGAGATGGGTTCGGTATATCACGTGTTTCAGTTGCCGTGGGCAGTATATGAAGGTGTTGGAATAAGACTTTAGCTAAAATAAAAAGGTTTTTCTATTAGCATTTGGTTATTGTGGGCAATTGCTGTGAATAAAGGCCATCGTCTCAAGTGTTCGGATTGTGTAGTATATCATATGATCTCACCTGGAGTGGCAAGTATGGGTTATTACAATTGGTTCGAGTTCATTCTGAGTATAGACGTGGGGTTCATATCTGGTGTATGATTTCAGGAAGTGCAATGTGGTTTATGGTTTGGATGGGCTGTGAAATTCTAGCTATATTGTGTTATCGGACCTATGTGAGATAGGGTGACGTGGGATCACCCCGAGTTTATGCTTGGTAAGGTCATTCAGTTATTGGGTTGCTTCTAGTACAACTCTGGGCACACTCGAGGATGAGCGTTTGTTTAAGTTGGGGAGGATGTGACGACCCAATCCATCGTCTTATGCGTTACGGCTTTGTTTTCCCCTTATTGTGTTTCTTCATGTTTTTATATCAGTGTTAGAGTTGATCGGGTGTAATTGAATTGGTTTTGGTTGACAATAAGGCACATAGCCTCTTAGAAGGAAGCTTGTTTTAGAAAAAGTCAACTGGAAGTTGACTATGTGGTTAGAAGACTCGGATGTGAATTCCGGTGGTTCGGTTAGCTTCGGGGGATGATTTATGACTTAGGAGAGCGATCGGAATTGAAATTGGAGGTCCGGGGTAGAAATAGGCTTGAATTGGCAAAGTTGGAATTTTGGTGAAATCCGGTTGATAGGTGAGATTTTGATCCAGGAGTTGGAATGAAATTCCGAGAGTTGCAGTAGCTGCGTTAGGTGATTTTGGATATGTCAGCAAATTTTCAGGTCATTCGGACATCGTTTGGACGGGTTTTTGATTGAATGTTGGTTTCAGAAGTCTTAAGGAAAATTAGGCTTGAATCCGTGGTAATTTGGTGATTTTTTGTGTTAAAGGACGTGTTTTTATGATTGGAACAAGTTCGTATGGTGTTTTAGAGTGGGTTGGTGTTTTTGGTTGGGGTCTTGGGGGCCTCGGGATGGTTTCAGATGGTTAATCGGGATGTTGGATGTGTTGTAGAAGGTCTGTTGGGAAGCTTCTGTTGTTTCCGCATCTGCGGTGGGTGAACCGCATAAGCGGTCCCACAGATGCGTCTCAGTGATCGCAAAATCGGCCCCTTGGTGGCCTGGGAGTTTCTGCAGAAGCGGACCTTGTTCCGCAAAAGCGGTCTCCGCAAAAGCGGAGTAGTGACCGCGGAAGTGGTCCGGTGTAGAAGGGTTGAGACCGCAGAAGCAGTAGTTTGACCGCAAAAGCGGTTACTGCGGAAGCGGTATAGGACCGCAGAAATGGTCGAGCGGGATTTAAGTTGAATCGCAGAAGCGGTGAGGAATTCGCAGGAGCGGTCCCGCAAAAGCGGTAGCGGGACCGCAGAAGCGAAAAGGTCTAAAGGGTTTAATGAAAATCAGAGCATTCGAATTTCAGAAGTGTAAATCATTTTGGGGTGCGAACTAAGGCGATTTTTGGGCGATTTTGAAGAGGCTTCGTGAGAGGATCATCAGGTAAGGATATTTGGACTTGGTTTATGTTATTATAGTGTAAAAACATGAATTAATCACTGAAAATTGGAGGAATCAAAGGGTAAAAATGGAGGTTTTTGCTTGAAGCCTAAGAAGAGGGTAAAGTGATGATTTGAGGGGCCAAATGGACTCCGATTTTGATAAATTTGATATGCATGGACTCGTGGTGAGACAAGTATTTCAAAAATGTGAGTTTCATAATTTTTCGAGAAATGGGCCCGGGGCTCGAGTTTTGCTAGTTTCGAGATTTTTGTTATATTTCGATTGTTTTCGATTGGGTGTTGTTCCATTAGCCTACTATGATATATTTGTACTAATTTTGGCTAGTTTTGACGCACGTGGAGGCCGGTTTGAGGAGCAAAGGCATCACGTGCTAGAGTTTTCACCGGATCGAGGTGGGTAATACTTGTAAATGATGTCCTGAGGGTTTGTAAACCCCGGACTTGCACATCATAGTGCTGTATTGAGGTGACTTGCACGCCGGATAACGGGCGTGGGGTAGAGCACCATTGGGGATTGTGACTTGGTCCGTCCCGCTTAATAAAACACTACCTAATTGCCTAAAGTTGAATTGACACTCTGATAAAGATATTAATTATCATGAACTGGATTGATTGGTCATGTTTTGGGCTTTGTGCCAAATGTTTGGACCCTTCAGGGATTAATATCGCTATTTTGCGTTACTGTGCATATTTTATCTCAGTCTAAGGTTTAAAATGGTATTTTTGCAACTCTGCATTTTCTTATAAGATTTGATAACTTAAATAAGGTTTTGATGACATTTTTAGCTGAGAGTTGCTATGTTACTTTTGCCCAAGAGGCTTATGAGCATTTAGGACTATGCATGGATCGGGCTGCACGCCGCAGCGGGAGTGATATTGATATTGTGCTTGGGCTGTAGGAGCCCCTCCGGAGTCTGAACCCCCACAGTGAGCGCAGGCGTCTAAATGGATCGGGTTGTACGCCACAGCGTCATGTGCATTTCATTGCATTCATGCATTGGTTTCTGTTTATACTACGTGGCATGATATTTAGCACTCATACATTATTGGCATACATGTATTATTTGCCTTGTTGACCGGATACCCTGGTGAAAAATTGTTAAAGGAGTGTTGAGCCCAAAGGGCTAATTTGAGTGCAGACTTGCTCTATTTGGTGTTGTATCCAGGTACTTAACTGTTAATAATGAAGGAAAGAGATGTTTTAAAAAGAGATTTCAAAATTTACCTAGTTATGATATAAAGGATTACCATGAAAGTGTACTGCAGTTTAAAAAATATGGTTCTGTATTTTATAGCACGAGATAGTGCTTTTTGTGGTTTTCTTTTCCTCAGCTTTATTTACTTTTATTACCGCTGAGTTGGAAGTATCCACTCGACTCCCTGCACCATGTGTGCAGATTCAGGTATTTTGGAAGCTTAGCTGAGCTAATTGCTGCTTTGGAGTGGTCGAGGTAGCTGCCTGGCGTCCGCTGGACCCGACTCTTCCCTCCTTTTCCCTATTGTTTGATTATTCCGCGTATATTCAGATTATGTAGATTTTTCAGCATTGTTATGCTACTCTGGTAGAGGCTCTAGACTCGTGACCCCCAGGTCTTGGGGAAGTTATGGTGTTTCTATGAGATATTCGGTTTGTTTTATAACTATTAGCTTTATTTTGATTTTACTTCACTGCTAAAGATTTTAAATAAGTGATTTTGAGCTCTAAGCTCGGGTTGAGAGCGTATTTGGTCGGGCTTGCCTAGCCGTTGGGTTGGGTGCCATCACGACCGGGTTTGGGGTCGTGACACATCTGAAGGTTATCCATTTTTCTACCAGATGGAACTGCAAAATCAGACCACATCATCAATAAAGAACAGGGAACCATAAGATAAAGAATCATCTACATCCTAATATGACGTAATGCATGGGTAATCTTTTCTCTCTCTTTTTAATAACAATCTTCATATTACTAAGATAAACCATAGTTGATTGAGAAACCTTTAGCTTCTTCTTAAGTATATAATGTCAAAGAGACAACAACATTCTAATAACTGAATAGGTGACATGCCAAACCATCCTGCTACTTCTTCATTTCAATCTTGTTTTGTGCAGATTGGTATCCTATTTTTCAATATACAGATAAGTATCCTGTTTGACAGCTCTCTTTCCTATTTTCCTCTCTGTATATCTGAATCTTTGGTAGTTTTCCATGAAAGCTGAAATGTTCTACATTAAATAAGTATTTACAATTCTAATCTACTAAAATACTCTAAAAGATTAGTTGTATCTGGTAGTAAGTGTAATGTATCAACCACCTGTTTGTTGAGCTGCTGCCACCAGTGCAAGGGTGGTGTAGTCTGCAACATTTGCACAAGCAAATACCATAAGTTGTACATTGTTTCCTGTTGCGAGCGCGGAAATGAACTCTGCTCTGTTTGGTTCTATAGCTCTCTTTCCCTGAATCAGATCAACATAACATTAGTAACAACTTGAGGAGAAAAAATTATTTGAATTGTATATCAGATTTCAGATATGATAAGTTCAGAATTGTAATTACCATGTCCATGGTTTTGAGAAAAGCTTTAGTGGCATTTTCAACAGACTAACAACCCATTTTCTGCTTCTTTGTAATTTTCTGAAATTTACATTCTGCTTGGGTCAGTTTGGTAACGCACCTACATTCTTGCTGATAGTTTCCGGTTTCTTCTTGTTTAAAAACCTAATATTGTCCTGCTTCTTCCTGTTTAACAACTTAGCAGCAAAACTGCAGCAACTTAATGTTGAAATCTAGGCTGTTTCTGATCAGCTTCCTGCAGTAATTTTTGGCAGCAAATCTGCACCGGTGAGCTCTCAAGTTAGCTGTTTTTTGGTTTAAGTGTTCCTCTGTTATTTGCTAACCTATATTGTCCGCCTGTTGTTGGTCTTGATGTCATGCGCCACCCTCGTGATCCCTCAATAATTTTGGTTCTATTGAATTTGTAAGTTGCTTCTTCTATTTTCTAACTATTAATAACTTTACTTATCCTCTTTTGTAGGTGGAGATGATCAAGAAATGGATGATGAAAAATAATAGACCTTACTTGAGATAGAATTTTGAATTGCTATAGATGAATGTTCTCAGAATCTTTTGTTATCAATATTTTTGGAACTTACTTACTCTCTTGAAATGTACTAAATTTATGTACTTGGGGTAGAACATTTGCTTTATGGATATTATTTGTTTGATGGATAATTTTATATTATTATTAATAGTCTCATTTTATGATGTATTTAAATTTTAGGTCCTATAAAATGTTCCAAATTGAACTATAAACCGTTCCAAATACAAATATAACTGTTGCGGTAGCTTAAAGAAATCATTGCTATATCTATAAATAACCATAACCATAGCTTATATAATTATTGCTTTAAATAATATGGTAACCGTTAAGAACCGTTGTATAAACAATATAGCAACAGTTTTAAACTGTTCCAATTGAAGAAAATAAACGTTCTAACAGATAAGGGAAAAACCGTTGCGATAGACGTACCTATAGGCACGGCGATGCAAACCGTTGCAAGAACCGTTCCAATAGATCTATGGGCACGGGGGCTGATGTAACGGGTTGTAAACCGTTCCAATATACCTATAGTAACGGTTTTACAGTCTGTGGGAACGATTTTCTAACCGTTACAGTAGACCAAATTTTCAGTAGTGAATTCTCTTTACTTGCTCGACTTGGCATCTCTCAAAGATTGATTGGGAGGTCTTTCTTTGGACATCAATATGGGTTCTTGAATATGGTTGATAAGAAAAGGGTATCAAAAAAGGCTTAAAACAACTTTAATGGGTTAAAATTATAACTTTTGGAATCAAATTTCTCATCACAATCACCACTTCTGCCCCAGTTTCTTGCTTCGGGATTTTTTAATTTTTTGTTTTACTATGACCAAGCCATGAGGCTGCCTACGTATCCTTAATAGGAATCAGGTCAAATGTAGTTCACCTGAATTTCCTTGTTGTTACACTTTCTCTCTTTACTTTTCTTTTTCTTTCTTCTTCTTTTTTTCTTTCTTTTCCATCAATGTTATTGATTCCAAAAGAGGGGTATGAAATAAAATAAATAAGGCTCAAAAGGGGAAACAAAGGGCAAAGTATTTAGATACTAGAACAAATTTCCTTCGTCAATCCAATCTTCGCGATAATGCCAAATACAAGCAATCAACAATTATACCAAAGAAATCATACATAATATCTTTTGACTGCATCAGAATTGATAGCCATGTCTATGCATTTTCCTTCGATATCTGTTAAACATAAAGCACCATTGGACAATACTCTGGTCACAATGAATGGTTTTTGCCAATTCGAGGCGAACTTGCCCTTTGCTTCAGCCTGATGTGGAAGGATACGTTTCAATACTTGCTGACCCACTTCAAACTTCCGTGGACGCACCTTCTTATTATATGCTCTTGTCATTCTCTTCTGATACAACTGGCCATGACATACTATTGCCAACCTTTTTTCATCAATCAAACTCAATTGCTCCAAACAGGTTTTGATCCATTCATCATCATCAATCTCAGCCTCAGCGACAATCCGAAGAGATGGGATTTCGAATTCCGCAGGTATTACTGCTTTACTGCCATGTACTAACAAATAAGGGGTTGCACCTACTGAAGTGCGAACAGTAGTGCGATAACCTAACAGTGCAAATGGTAACTTTTCATGCCATTACGTGGAACTTTCTACCATTTTCTTCAGCATCTTCTTTATGTTCTTGTTGGCTGCCTCAACTGCTCCATTCGCCTTGGGACTATATGGGGTGGAATTGCGATGTGTAATCTTAAACTATTGACATACTTCTTTCATCAAATTGTTGTTAAGATTTAGCACCATTATCTGTGATGATTACCTTGGGTATTCCAAATCGACATATGATATTTGAGTGCACAAAATCAACCACTGCTTTCTTGGTCACAGACTTGAAAGTTTTAGCCTCAACCCACTTGGTGAAATTATCAATGGCTACTAGAATGAATCTGTGTCCGTTGGATGCTTCTGACTCGATGGCTCCAATGACATCCATGCCCCAAGAAACGAAGGGCCATGGTGCTGACATTGTGTGCAATTCTGATGGCGGAGAATGAATCAAATCCCAATGTATCTGGCATTGATGACATTTGCGCACAAAGCTGATACAATCTCACTCCATGGTGAGCCAATAATACCTTGCTCGAAGGATCTTCTTTGCCAACACATATCCGCTCATATTTGGTCTGCAGACTCCTAAATGTACTTCAGTCATGACAGTCATGGCTTGTCTAGTATCTATGCATCTTAGCAATCCAAGGGCTGGTGTTATTTTGTACAAAACTCCTCCACTGAAGAAAAAATCACTTGCCAGCCGTCGAATTGTTCTTTTTTGATCTCCCGTGGCTTGCACCGGGTATATTCCTATTCTGATGTACTCTTTGATATTGTGGAACCATGGTTCGCCATCGAGTTCTTCTTCCACCACATTATAGTAAGCATGTTGATCGCAGACTTGAATATGCAAAGGATCAACATAAGCTTTATCCGGATGGTGCAACGTTGCTGCCAAGGTATCCAAAGCATCGGCAACCTCATTCTGTACCCTTGGAATATGCTTGAACTCCACTGATCAAAACCGTTGACAAAGATCATGCAAACATTATCGGTACTGTATGAGCTTCAAATCTCGTGTTTCTCATTCTCCTTGAATTAGATATACCAGAAGGTCCGAGTCTCCGAAGACTAAAACTTCCTGGACATCCATGTCTGCAGCTAACCTTAAACCCAAAATGCATGCCTCATACTCTGCCATATTGTTGGTACAATAGAAACGAAGCTCAACCGTAACAGGATAGTGATGCCCTATTTCAGAAATAAGCAAAACCCCTATTCCTACTCCTTTCATGTTTGCAGCCCCATCAAAGAAATGTTTCCAACCTGGTTTTTCAGTTAGTTCTAGCTCATCAATATTCATCACCTCTTCATTAGGAAAATAAGTCCTCAATGGATCGTATTCTTTATCGACCGGGTTCTCGGCCAAGTGATCGGCCAGTGCTTGGGCTTTCATTGCAGTCCTCATCGCATACAAACTCCGTGAGTAATGTTTGCCACTTCGCAAGTCTCCCTGTGGGCATAAGCTTTTGAAAAATGTACTTCAACGGATCCAAGCGTGAAATGAGGTAAGTGGTGTAGGATGACAAATAATGTTTCAACTTCTGTGCTACCCAAGTTAGGGCACCATATTTCCTCTCAAGGTGGTTGTACTTAACCTCAGAGCCGTGAACTTCTTGATAAGATAGTAGATGGCTTGTTCCTTCCTGCCGGTGATGTCATGCTTACCCAGTACAAAGCCAAATGAATTTTCCAGGACTGTCAAGTAAAGAATCAAAGGTCTCCCTGGTTCCGGTGGGACCAACATAGGTGGGTTCGACAAGTACCCTTTTATCTTATAAAATGCTTCTTGACATTCCTCAGCCCACTTGACCGCATCATCCTTCTTCAGCAACTTGAAAATAGGCTCACAAGATGTCGTGAGCTAAGCAATAAACCTACTGATGTAGTTAAATCTCCCTAACAGACTCATCACTTCAGTCTTGTTCTTCGGGGTGAAAATTCTTTGATGGATTTGATCTTTGATGGGTCCAACTCAATGCCTCGCCGACTGACTATGAATCACTACAGTTTTCCAGACGGAATGCCAAATCTCCGATGTGGTCGGCCTACAGCGTCGAGTTTATGATCACATCATCTACGTACACCTCAATTTCCTTGCGTATCATATCATGAAACACAGTAGTCATTGCCCTCATGTAAGTTGCCCCAGCGTTCTTCAAACCAAATGGCATTACCGGGTAGCAATAAGTTCCCCACGGCGTGATGAATGTCGTCTTTTCTGCATCTTCCTCATCCATTAGAATCTGATGATACCCAGCATAGCAATCCACAAAAGATCCAATCTCACGCTTTACAAAATTGTCAATCAAGATATGGATATTGGGTAGTGGAAAGTTATCTTTTGGGCTTGCTTTGTTGATATTGCGATAGTTAACGCATACTCTAATTTTGCCGTCCTTCTTCGGTACTGGCAGAACATTAGCCAACCAATCGGGATATCGAGTGACCCGAATAATATTTGCATCCAATTGCTTGGTTATTTCTTCCTTAATCTTCACACTCATATCAGTTTTGAATTTTCTCATTTTTTGCTTGACAGGAGGGAATGTCGGGTCAATGGACAATTTGTGAACCACTAAATTAGTGCTTAAACCCGGCATGTCGTCATATGACCATGCAAAAATATTTTTGAATTCAATAAGTGATTTGATTAATTCTTCCCTGATATTTGGTTCAAGATGGATGCTTATTTTAGTTTCTCTGATGTTATCTGCGTCCCCTAGATTGAGGCTTCTATATCATTCAATTTGGGTTTGGGTTTTTCTTTGAAATGACTTAGTTCCTTATTAATCTCTTCGAAGGCTTCATCCTCATCATATTCTAACTCATCCTCATAATCTACTTCTTGAACTATTATTTCAGAATCAGATTGATTTTTAATACTGGGCTGAGGATTCCTCATGCATGCCATGTCATTAGAACCAGCGTATAAAAAATGTACAGAAAAGAAAAGAAGAAAAACAAAATAAAAATACCAGGAATGATGAAGAAGAGAAATTTTATTTTATTGGAAGATACAAGATAACAAGGTTTGCACACTTAGACAGACTAAAAAATAAAATCTGGATTACAACCGTAGAATAATCCATACAAACTTGAAGGAAAATCAGAGCAAACTACCAAGACTCCTTTCTGGCTAGCCAAGAAGAGAATATCTTTCCAATTACCGCGCTTGGAATCTTAGCCACTGAGTTCCGCATCAATATTTCCAAGACCATTACCAACTTTAATATCATCAGCTTTAATCAACATGTTCCCAAGAGGATTCGCAGCTCCCTGTCACTGCCATTGATCACGATTACCCCTTCGTGAATCATTCTTTCTATTTCCTTTTTTAAAGAACGACAATTCTCAACTATGCCCTTGGACATTAGAGTGGTACGAGGGGTTTCTAGTATGCTAAGTAACTAACAACTGCTTGAATTCTGGAATTGACAACAAACTTGTTAGTCATCAGAGTTTAACAGATATGCAATCGCACATTGGAATGAAATACACCTAAGTAATTTAACCAGTTCTATCATGTATTTGCTTGGTTGCTTGTGTCATCCAGGCTTTTCTTAATTATAACCTTTCTTTTATTGACACTCATACCTTCCTTTGTTTGATCCTCTTTTTATTTTATTTTCTTTTTCTTTCTTTTAGTTGTGGTCGAATCTTATGGAGATTGCCTACATATCATGACCCTGCATGAATCAGACCGAGCGTAGTTCTGGCTTATAAGTGCAAAATGACTAAAAAAAATTGGATTTTTTTCAAATTTTCCATAAAAGAAAATTGTGCTTATTACAATGACACCTTTTATTACAAGATTAACGGAATCTAAAAGACTCTAACATCAAAATGACAATACAGCCTAAAAATAGACTAACAGACTCTCACTGACAAATACAGACTTTTTTTTTTTTAAATCATCGCTGTTTCTCAAAAATTTTCATAAAAATATCTGGTTTTGTCAATATGGCCTTTCAGCACTTCGAAGAAGGTTTAAATGTTGTGTTTTCTAACCTGCCAAAAATTTTGAAAAATGACCAAAGGCGGTTGTTCTCGCAAAAACGGCCTTCCGGCGTCCTTTTGTGGACATTTGGCTATTTTGGACGAGAATGACATTAACTTTACTTATGGCAAAACAACGACATTTATTTACCCCTAATTTTTTTTTCAAAATAGTTGAACCCGATATGGATTGCCTACGTATCCCACATCCGGTGAGAATCAAACTTACGTAGTTCTGCCAGACTTGACGGAAATAAAACCAACTATTTTTCAAGAAGGAAAACAAAAAATTCTGGCAGAGCTTTGCTATCATTTTTTTATATTTTTTTATTTTATATATATATATATAAAATATATATATATATATATATATATATATTTAAAATCCTGATATTTCCCAAAAAGAGTAATTATTTCCCTCATTTTTACTTTTTATTTTTATATATTTTTAATTCTCCTCGCATTATTCAAAAGCCGGTCAGCATGCAACTCTAAAGCAAATAAATGCACAAGTAGCAAGTAAGATGCATCGGGATGGTCTTTTTATTTCGGGTACACTGTCCTAGACAGACCCAACCATAGTGTTGAGTCTCCAAGGTCAAATGCACATGATGCAAACAAACATTCCTACTAGGGATCTGACATGAGGCTTTGTTATTCTAGGTTTAAAACCCTGGATTTATTGTTCTAGAGGCTTACCCGAGCGGACTGCTTGAGCCGAAGCAGGGATAATGTACCGGGAGCACGAAAGTCTACCCGACCTAGTTACTTGACCCAACCTCGTTCTAATTGGTATGACTTCTAACATAAAAGTGGGACACGCGCACGTGTGCACCATAAATGCAGAAGACTCGGAGAGAAGAGGGGTTCCGTAATAGTTTATATACAATTCAGCAATATCAAAGTAGTAAAAAGCAATATATAGCACATTAGGCCCAAATATGTAAATAAAATCAGATAATAAATAAAGCCAAATGCAACAATTATTCCAAACTCGAATTTCTAACCCTGAACCAGTGGTTCTGGGTCCATGTCCCTATTAGAGTCGCCAGAGCTGTCACACCTCCTTTTTCATTACCCTCCGGAAGGGTATAATAAGAGAGTTTTTTTCAATTAAAGGACAATCAAAACGGGATTTATTATTTAAAGATTTAGAGTCACCATTTGGGAGATTTATGGTGTCCCAAGTCACCAGTTTCAAATCCCGAATCGAGGAAAAGGTTGAATCTGTATTACAGTCCGCGAACCAGAAATCTGGGTACGGAATTCTGTTAACTCGGGAGAAGGTGTTAGGCATTCCCGGGTTCCGTGATTCTAGCACGGTCGCTTTGATCATACTTGGATTTTCAAAATTGTCTAGTTACTCATTTTAGAACCTATGTGCATTTACCTCTTACCGCTTTTAAATTAAGAAAATTATCTTGAAACGGGTCACGCATACGTGTACCTGTTTGTTTGGTATGCCAAAAATCATGTCATGCGAACGTGTCCACGACTAATAACGTTTTATTATTATTGAGAAAAGTTTGGCCGAAGTTGCGCGAACGCATACTCCAGTTTTTATTTTAGAAATCACAATTATGTCCCGCGAATGTGTCCAGAATCACGATAGTATATTAAACGGCCCTAAAGCAACTACGAGCATTTGATATTGTTATATCTAGGATATAAAATTAATATGAGGGCCATAAGTGATTAAATTGTAAATGGCACACCTTGATGGCTTTTCTAAAGATTTAAAATACTAAACAAGCGAGGGCCATGCATTTTAATATTTTACTTGGCATAGCATGCCTCAATAAAGTAAACTTAAAGCAAAATAAAGCAAACTGCGGATTTTTGTCAGATCATTCACTCTTAAGATTCAAGATTAAAGACGTAAGCTCCAATATTATAGGATTCATTGCGAGGAAGTATAAGGTTTGCTTCTCAAAATTTTTTTATAAGACATATTATTGTCAAGATGAAAACATTTGCGATTGCCAAGCTAATCATGTTAACAGCCTTAATGAAAAATTCACACGAGACACTCTCATATCCATATACTAAGTGGAACCATGTTGATTCGCTATAAGAGCTCTCCATTCTTTCTTCCTTTTCTATTGTTCGAAACCTTGCTAGTTTGAAATTTGATATAGAACAAAAATGCCTCTTTTCCATCCAACTAGCTTGAACATTTTTTTTTAAATCCAAACACTACTATTAATCAAATGAAATGCGTATTGAAATATGTTTAAATATTAGGACCTTCCAAATACAATAACCCCAAAAAGAATTAAAAGAAAAAACCATATGGGTAAAATAAGCAAAACAACATGAACAATCTTTACATAGAGCTATGTTAAATTCATACACTGGCATCTTAAATCTCATTTGACATAGTATCACATTTATATATGAAAGTGAATAATTAATGTAAATTTTATTATATAGAATTATTCAAACAATATTTGTGTCATTGAAAATGCGAGACTGATACCACAATGATCCATGCACTTTTGATTTTAGCCTATAATAGAAACTTTTGCACATCTAAACAAGCCGAACTTCATGTTTAAACAAATATACATGCTCAACTATACTAAGTATCCACATATTTGCACCACTTAAGATGGCAATAATAAAACTTCAATTTTTTAACTAATCAAGCAACCTTCTCGACTAAACACATCCCAACCTTTCAAAATTAAAGTGACAAGCTAAGAGTAAAAAAAAATGCTATTAGCCATATCAACCCTCTAGTCTTTAAAACTTGTATTAAACTAACAGATTCACTGCTAGCAAAACTTGAAATTTCCAACCAACATTAAAGCTTGAAAAGAAATAGAGTACAGAGGAAGATCACTACTAGTTGAACACACAACCAATATGAAATTAAGAGATGCTATTTTCAGGCTTATTGTTCATTAACAACTTGAACACATGTGATTCCATTTCTTGGATCCACACACAGCATGCTTGATATGCCTTGAACAATACCATCTAAAGGTTTAAAACAGTACGTTCATGTAAATAGAGTTCAAATGCTATTACAACAATCCATTATTCTAAAATTACATACTAAATTTGAATAACTGAACTACCATAAGCTATTAGCCTGAAACTAGAACCCCACATAACTAGAAATTGAACTACTACTCGACTGAAGCATTCAATCACAAGAAATAGCAGTAAATAACAGTAATTACATCAGAATCCATTCAAACTTCAACTTTAATTACCATATCCTCATACATGCTAGTCATAATTCAATTCCATGATAAGTTTAGAAGATATACCTGGAAATTGCAAAAGGAAAAGAGTCGAAGGCAATAAACAGCAATAGAACAACCCAGATTTATTGATTGAAACACTAAAACCAGCTTGAAAATTCAATGGAATAGTGATTCTTAACAACTTGAACCAGAAAAACTTTTCCAAACTCAATATCACTCTGTATGAACTCTCAGAATAAGTCAGAAAATATGCCAAGACTTGAAAACTTCATAAATTGACCAAGAAAGGAAAAGAAGACTCAATGAAACAGTGAAACTCCAAGCCTTTTTCTTTTCTGGATTTTATCACTAAAGTTCTCTCTTATTTTCCTCTATTTCTTTCTTCTTCTTCCTAACTCACTCAAGCTCTCTTTCTATTATTCTCCTCTTTCTATCTTTTTATTCTCTCAAAATTTCTTAAGTATTCATTTTCAATATTTTTCAGAATCTTCTTATCTATCTCTTAAGCTCTTAAACTCACTTTTTATTCAGTATTTTTCAGAGTATTCTTCTGTGTATTTTTCAAAATATCTCTTCTCTGTCTCTAGTATTTCAGTCTATTCTTCTCTATGTGTCTCTCCCTATGATTTTCAGCCTTTTTTATAGGTATTCAATGAGTGTATTTTCTATTATCAATTCAACTTTTCATCTTTTTTATCATCCACTTAACTTAATTAGTTCCATTCTATCCCTACCACTATAGAAGTTTCTTAAGTAGGTAAACAGTTTGAACTATTGAACAATTCCCACATTACCCTCTAAACCCCTGCTTATTACCCCTTAAAACCCACCGGATCAACTAGCCAAGCTAATTGGATCATAGACCCCTAAAGTTTCTAGACTGACAGTTAACTCCCCTATAGATTTTTTGAAGTGTCACAAACATGACTACTCAAATACAAAAGCTTTAACTAGATCAAAAGACGAAATTCTTAACAGAAATGTAGAACATTTGACAATTAAAAGCGAACCAAGCATGAATCAAACACGCAAGCCTTCACAGGATCATTAAACCAATACTTAAACAGAACTATAACCCCAAAAACTTATTACAATTAGACTAAACACACTTAAACAAATTTAAACCAGTATTTCAATCATGAACTTATTAAAGAAATAAAAAGAAAAAAAGGAATAAAAGTACCTGAAACAGAACTCAAGGTGAATCTCAACGGGTAAGAACCAAGTGCTAAAATCATCCTGAGATAGTCAAAACTTGAGGATAATTAGTTGTTCCTTGATAAGAACAACCAGTTAACCTCTAATTCCGGCTAAATTAGAGCTTCATCATGAAATTGACATGAGCACAAGCTGTAGATATAGGGATTTGGGTGCGGAATGGTTTGGGGAAGGTTAGGTTTAGGTCTAACTTTTCTGATTCAAAATTCGAGTTGACCTAAGGAGATTTGAAGGGCATGTGTTACAGATTTGGGATAAGGAGAGACGGGTGACTCTAGGGTGTAATTTTGGGACAGTTTGGTGGTGGCGCCACCACCAGAGAATATTAGGGCGGCGCTAGGGTTAATACCTTCGAATCGATATTTGAAGGATTCCAGGGATGTTCGAAGTAAACGGAGCAGGGGTTTGGAAAGGGGAGGGTGAGGGAAGTCTAGGGTGTATTTTTTACGATGATTGGAGACTTGCTGCCGCCGTGGAGTGATTTCCAGCGGTGGCTGGCAGTAGCGTTACAGGGGGATCTCTGGAGATGGTGAGAGACGAGTGGGGAGGGGAGGTTCTGAGGGGGGCGGGGTCAAGTTTCAAGTATTTATATTGGGGGAAAATTGAGCCAGGACCGTTAGATCATTCTAGATCAATGGTCAAGATTGAAGGGGAACCTTAAACGACATCGTTTGATTAAATAAAAGTCGGATCAGTTCTGAAGGCGGGTCGGGTCGGGTTGTGGGCGAGGTTCTAGGGCGTTGGATGTGGTGAAATGAACGGTTAAGATCTATTGTTGCTCTTGAAACGATGTCGTTTAAGTGTCTTTGAGGACTGAATTGAATGGACCGGATATGGCATGGGTTTTGGGCGGGTATTGGGCTGGACCGAGGTGAAACGACTTGGGCCTGCAATTTTTAATTAAATGTGGCCCCAAATGGATTTCTTATCCTCTTTTTTTCATTTTTTGATTTTCATTTAAAATCTTTTTAAACTAAAATTAAAACACATACCTAAATTAATCCCTGATTAAATTATCCTATTAAATTAAACTAATTAGCTCTAAATAATAATTATCACAAATAATTAAATACTAAAATATACAATTTTGACATTAAACACTAAAATGCAAAGTACGTTATTTTTGTGATTTTTTTTCATTTTTTTTTTGTAAAACAACAATTTATTAAATTAGCTCCAAAATGCAAAAAATCAAATCCTAAGTGAAGATGCTATATTTTTGTATTTTTGCCATTAATTAAAAGAAATAAACATGCACAAATAATTGCAAACAATTAGGAAAATCGCACAGTATTTCCTAGAATGACTCATAATTAAAAAAAAAGACCTAATTTTGGGAATTCTTTTGGAGTAATTCATGTGAGGCAAAATTCACGTGCTCACAACACTTTATTTTTCTGAATAGATTAGACCTTGGCTTGGCAATTTTCCTTGAAATACCCTGTTCCCACAGTGGGTACACAATCAATTATCAGGTACAATAACATACTTGCTATCAAGGTCATAAGGAGTTCTCTCCCTTTGAAACCTTATTCCCTTCCTGTTTCCACCGTTATTAACATATATGGCAGTAATAGCTTCCGAGGACCAGGTCCACTTAAGGGACTTTTTAAGATTATTTTTCACTATTTCCAGTTCAGTTTGGAGATGCTTGTTTTTCTCAAGTTCAACACACAGGCTAGTTTTCATAGCTTTCAACTCATTTTCAAGCTTAATGTGTGCCCCACTGGCTACCTCTTTTCCTTTTTCAGAATTTCCAGGCCTACACTCCGTTCCTAGTTCCTCTATAGTTTCCCTCAAGTTTGCAATTACTATTACGAGACCATCTCTCTCATCCTCAATTACAGTCACTCTCTTCACTAAAGAATCCTTATCTTTACTTAAATTCTCAATGGTTTCTTTTAAGTCAACGGCTACAACCACCAAATTATCTCTTTCATTCTCTACACTAGCAATTTTTTCAATTAAAACTATTTTTTCATTCTCTAAATTACTTATGGTTTCCTTCATATCAACTATGTATACTGCCAAATCATCTCTGGTTTGTTCAGCTTCTCCTAGTTCTAAGGTCAAGTCATCTTTATCTTCTACCAGACTATGATAGGCACCAATTAGTACATTTGCTAATGACATGAGTTTCGTATGGGAATAGGATTTCAAATTTCTCTAAACATTCCTGAAATTTACCTCATCTTTGTCATCAGCTGATTGTGCCATCAAAGCGAATATTGAATCATATTCATTTCTTTCACTTTCAACTGTCATCATAAAACTATGCATCAGTTTCTCCTTCAGACTCGCTTGAGGAATCTCCCCATGCTGCAAGAGTTTGTTATACAGCATTGTCAGCTGTATTCTTCTTTTTGAAGAGTTTGTCAGGAACCAGGTTCCTTTTGGCTACTTTATCAGGGTTGTACTTGAAGTGTTCTTGCTTTAGGAGAGGATAATCTGTGATGAA
The DNA here is from genome assembly GCA_026770625.1 of Nicotiana glauca. Lineage (NCBI taxonomy): Eukaryota > Viridiplantae > Streptophyta > Magnoliopsida > Solanales > Solanaceae > Nicotiana > Nicotiana glauca. The sequence continues at coordinate 122,690 of MU675060.1, forward strand.
ATGCCCTGGATTTCCACACTTATGATAGAGATCATAATTCTTTAGTCTGCTAGTGGTGCTCCTTTTTGGTATTCCTCCATTTCTTCTAACCATCTTCTAAAACCTTTTGGTTAAGTATTCCATGTCATTGTCCTCTTCACTTGAGTCATTGCCTTCAACTTTGAGTACCAGGTTCTTTTCCTTCTTTGGTTCTCTTCTTTCACTATCCTTCTTCTTCTTCATTTCGTAAGTTTTGAGATTTCCAACTAGTTCATATATAGTTAGGGCCTGCAGATCCTTTGCCTTAGTAATGGCATTCACTTTACTCTTCCATGAACTAGGTAGAACACTGAGAATTTTTCTCACAAGCTTGTTCCTAGGAATAATTTCACCAAGTGAGTGTAGCTCATTTATGATAGAGGTGAATCTTGTATGCCTGTCTTGAATAGATTCATCATCTTTCATCCTGAAGAGCTCATACTCAGTGGTGAGCATATCAATCTTAGATTGCTTTACTTGAGTGGTTCCCTCATGTGCTGTCTGCAAAGCTTTTCATATTTCCTTGGCAGATTGACAACCTAAGTTCCTATTATATTCATCAGGTCCTATACCACACACCAAAATTTTCTTAGCACAAAATCTTTTCTCCACAACTTTCCTATCTGCATAGTTGTATTCCTTTATGGTCTTTGGCATCGTCTTCGGAGGATCTCCGACCTTCTTCGTTGGGACATAAGGACCATCGCATATAACATCCCACTACTCAGAATCTTCTGCCATGATAAAGTCATGGATTCTTGTCTTCCACCACCCATAGTATTGCCTATTGAACTTGGGTGGTCTATACGTAGACTGACCTTCTTCAAAATTTGGTGGAGTAGCCATAAGGATCCTTCCTAGGTGTTAGCTTGGTAGGAATAACCCGCTCTAACACCAATTGATACTTATATGAGTCCACAAAACTATAGAGTACTAGGTCCTCTATGGGTTTCTTCTGAGAATGCTAATGAAACAGTAAGTGAATAAAACAGGGAATTTTATGTGGGAAAAATCCCTGCTCAAGAGGATAAAAAACACGACCTACAATGGTAGGATTTCAACTTTACTATGAGCATCCTTTATATAACAACGTATGTAATCTAAGAATTAAACTCTTAATCCCTCACTAACTTGTAATACACCTATTATAAGCCACTTTGCAATACACCTATTACAAAGACTTCAACTCATGACTAACTCTAGTCACGACACACACACTAACGGTTTATGGTTTTACAAAGGGGTTCCTAAGAAACACTTCTAGCTAAGAAAATTAGGAGTTACAATGAAGAACAATTATAAAGTTACAACTCAACTAAGGACAGTAAGACACTAGATTTAGGAACTGGTCTGTAGCAGTGTTGAACTTTGTTCTTGATGCACTTGAGAATTGAATGCTCGAATATGAGATTGCTTGAATGCTTGAAGTGAATTCTCAAGTGTTCAAGTGATATTTTGTTGTAATTCTCTTGGAAATACAAATAGATGACATCACTTGAATTATGTAAGCACTTGGTTGGTCAAAGGGACAAGTGACTGCAGGGCTGTGCTGCACTGCTTCTGTGGCAGTCACTTTCCAGCTGTACACAATTGACTTCTGTACTGCTGTCAGGGAAATACATAGGATCAGGTCCCTATGTTGATTCTCTATCTTCTAAAGTTGCAACAGTTCACATTAGCTAGAGTCCGTTAATTATCAATGTGTACCAAGAATGTCAATTCCCTATCTGGTTATTTGACATTAAGTTTGTTAGATCATCAAAACATAAAGTTAAGACATTGAAAACCCAACATCTATAATTTAGAAAATTATTCAAACTTGTCTTCTTAGAGATATTAAATAGATATAGCTAAGCCTTAGTTCTCTATGGAATTCGACTCCAGAGTTTTAGATCAGATTATATTTTTAGCTACTGCTTGTCCTTTTTAGGACTAGAGTTGGGCGTGATTGCCAACATCTTGTTCTTGCAACCATTTTATCAACCAGTTTTAGGCATTTTTGAACTGTGATCTTCTTTGAGGAAAGAGGAATTCCCAGGTACTTGAATTGGATCTTTCCATCTGAGAATTGCATTTCATTCAATAGATGTTCCTTAAGCTATTGGCTGATCCCTGCCACATACAATGAACTCTTTCCAAGTTTGCCTTGAGACCAGATACGGCAGAGAAGTTGTGGAACTGGTAAATCATCAATTTTACAGAAATTGGATCATATCTGCAACACATAATTAAATCATCAGCAAAACATATATATGGACTATCTCCAACTTGTTGCATCCTGGGTGATAGTTGAAGTCTGGATTGTGTCTCAGCTGTTTGAGGGATCAATTCAAATACTCGATTATAAGAACAAACAAGTATAAAGACATTGGGTCTCCCTGTCTTAGACCTCTCTTAGCTTGAAATCTGAGTGTAAGGCCACCATTGAATAGCAAAGAATAGCTCAATTTAATGACACACTCCATAATTAGGTTTACCAACTTCCTAGGAATTTTATATTCTAGTAGGACCATTCTGAGGAAGCCCCACTCAACTGAATCAAGGCTCTAATGTCTACCTTTACTAGGCATCCAGGAGACGCAATTTTTTATGTGTAACCCTTAACCATTTCATGCGCCACAATCACATTATCTAGAATGTTTCCCCCTCAATGAATGCTGATTGTGAAGGCCCTTTTAAGTAGTCAAGTACTAATTTCAACCTAACAATAATGACTATAACTATCAGTTTATACAGTGTAGTACAGCAGGCTATGGGTCTGAATTCCTTCACAAAGGTGGGATTTTTTACTTTCGGAACTAAAGTCATAGTAGTGCAATTTACTTCCTTAAGTAATTTACCAGTTTGAAAAAACTGGTTTGTAACCTTTGTTACCTTTTTTTGTATCAAATGCCAGTGTTATCTGAAGAATTCAGCTGGGAATCCATCAATGACCGGAACTTTATTAGCTAGGAGGTCTTTCAGAGCCTGAAGCACTTCTATTTTTGTTACTTCCTATATGAGGTCCAGTTGTTGTTCATTAGTAAGACAAGGTCCATCTCTTGCTATGGTTGGGTCTAGGCATGGTATTTCTGTAGTTGTTCCTAGTAAGTTCTAAAAGAAACCTATAAATTCTTTTTGGATTATAGTAGGCTCATGAAGTTGTATTCCATGTTCTGTGCAAATAGAGGAGATTCTATTTCTAGCTTGTTTAGCTTTCAGTGCTGCATGAAAGAGTTCTTTTTTTCGAGTCTCCATAAGCTAGCCATGTCGCTCTAGATTTCTGTCGAAGTACTTTCTCATGTATAGTTGTCCATTTTTTTAGTGGTATCAAAGTATCATTTTCAGTTGTAATGAGTTGTTCATTGAACAGATCTGCACTCAATTCCAACTGTGTATGTTGCAACTTGTCTTTCAGCTCATTCAGTTTCCTCTCCAATGTTGACATTTCTCTATTCATCTAAGAGGTTTCCAACTCTATCAACTTAAGTTTCCTCAAGATTGCATACATGGTATGTCCTTGTAGATGTTGTCCCCAAGCTCTATGTATTGATTTCTTGATGTTCTCCTGAGTCAATAGTATGTTGAAAAGTCTAAATGGCCTAGGCAATTTCTGTTTGTCCAGCTCTGTTTTAATAATGGTTGGTGATAATCTGAACATTCTGGATGCTAGTAGAATGCTTCCAGATTTTAATACCTCATAAATCAGAGATAATTATCAAATTCCCAATCAATCAAACTGTATATTCTATCTTGCCTCTCTCTTATTGCACCAGGAGTAGGTACAACTCTTTCTGCTTAGTTGACCAACTCAAGTCTCATATATGCGGTTTTAAAAATCTTTAATATCTGATTGTTTGACAGGCAATCCATTTACTCAATCTTTCACAGAGAGGATTGTATTGAAGTCACCTAGGAAAACCCAGGGATCACACATCAGGGTGCTAGTTTGCTTGAGTTGTCTCCATAAATCCTTCCTCTCATTTTGTGTATTCTTTCCATATAAAAGGTTATGTGGTAGGCAAATTGTGACTCCTTGTCCTCAACCTTACAATGTACCAGTTGCATATGTGATAGCAACATAGTTACTGAAACCTTGTGAGGTTTCCAGCAAATCCATAGTCTACCTTTAGGGGTGACTGTATAGACTACATGTATCAACCACTCAGCTCCTAACTTTCTTTTTACCTTTTCTTCTATGTTCTGCTTTATTTTAGTTTCTAGACATCCCTACAGTACCACTTTATTTTTAAGCAAAAAGGATTTCAATTCATTTTGCTTGAAGGGCTTGTTTAGCCCTCATATGTTCATGAGCAATTGATCATGTGGGATCTTTGTTTACAAAATTATCCCCCTTTACCAGGCTAGTATTAGCTTTCTCAAGTTTTATCCTTAGCACAATGAATCTGTTCTGGCGTAGGAATTGTTCAACATCTTCAGTTACTAATGTAGAACTTCACATGGTATCCTTCTTTTCATCCATCTTCTGCTTGCCCTTGTCATTGCATAATCTTTGAGTTTCATGGCTTTCCTCCATAGCATTCACTTCCTTGTGGCATTCCTTTGGTCTATCGTTTGTCTTTTTAATAGCATCATCAGGTGGCTTTGTACTGGATTTGGATTCCCATATGTCTTAGTCTGTGCTTTGCAGTTTGCTTTGTGCGTACTAATCTGCAACCATTCCTGGCAGTACTCTGATTTCCGTTCATACTCAGTTGGTTGCCAAAATACAGCTACCATCAGGCTCTTCTACTGTTACTGATTCAGGGAGAGGCTCAGCCACAATATTTCAATAAGCACCATGGCATAGGAGATTCTTTCTTCTTTTATTGTGAGCTTATCAGTATAGATTGGTTTCCCCATACATCTAGCTATTCGTCCCAAGTTTTCTGTCGCTCAATACTTGATGGGTAGGTTTAGGAACACTACCCATACTGGTATTGTATTCAGTGGTTCTTCAGCTAATTTGAAGTTTGGTACCCATTGCTTCAGAATCATAGGCATATTGTTGTAAGTATAAGGGCCATTTTGTAGAATCTTTAGTTTATCTTCTTCATTGTCAAATCAAAATATGAAATAGCCTTCATCATGGAGATAAACCCGAGGAGTTGTGACATCATTCCATACCCCATAGGCGAACTTAAGCATGTCTTTAAATGTAGGGTTACCCCTAATTACATAACCAATAATGGCCGACCTCCATTTTTTATTTTACAGTTCTATGGCATTGGCACTTAGCTTGACAACTTTAATTCCATCCTTCAGGGTAGGAGAAGTAATTAAGTTCATATACTAAGTATTGAGTTCAATTACTTTTGACTATGTCCACCATGGTTGGCTTGACCGTATTGAAGTTTGCAGAGAACGTTAGTTTCCTTGCCGCAGTGTTAGCTCCTAATTGCTGGTCTTCTATCTCCACTTGTATCTTTTTTGGAATCTCCAGTTGATCTTGATTTTGGGCTTGTAATATTGTTGGAGCACTGCCCATACACATCATCCATTGCCTTAATTGAATTTGGGCTAAGTTTTGTCAAACTTCCGTCTCTGGTGTAACTAATCTATAAGGATCATCTTTGGTTGAGGAAAGATTGGTGTCAACCACTGGCATCAGAATCTTCCTTTTCTTCTACCGTGCCATGGATGGTACGCATTAGTAATCCTTCACTTAACATGCGCCCTCAGAGCTTCTCTCTCCTCTTCGCCCTCTATTCCGTTTCGCCCATCAAACAAAAAGCTAGGTATCATTAATATTCATTTAATTAATTTTCTACTATTTAGGAAGAGTCATTTACCTAACTTTCTAATATCTAGGATTCTGAAATCAACTAAAGCTTGACTTATTAGTAAACTTTTCCTTATTTTAATTTTGTAAATTAATTCCACCCCAACTTTTTTGTCTTAAACGTGTTAACATTGTGACTCAAGATAGTAGTTATTTTTTTATTTTGGCATTTTACTTAAACGAGTGGGGTGGGGTTTGGATTTGTACACTCTAATAATGTTGATAAAAATGATTAAATTTTAGTATTTATTATAATCATATGTTGGTCAATATTTTTAATTATTTTAATTATCTTTCTTATATTTAAAGTTTTAAAAATAACTAAAATTCTCTATGTGAAGATATTTTATTTTGAACATAAAATTGGTATTGGCTAATAATATATGTATAGTTAAATATTAAACTTGGGATGAGCTAATATTAAAAGTTTGATTGAAGAAAAATTATTTCCTCTAATTTTCAAAATGAATAATTAAGTTTTTGAATTAATTTGACAAAATAAGTTTTTGAATCAACTAACTAGTTAGAAAATCCAGTTCAATTATTTTAGAAATTCATCATGTATGAAATTGCAAAACTTATAGTGTAGTATTGAGAGTTAAATGGATAAAATATAAACCTAATGTAATAAGGATGAAATAGTATAAGACAAAATATATTCCAAATGAGTGATTATCAATTTTTTTCCTATTAATTTTTTAACTCATTGAACTATGAACAAATAATGGGTTTGAGAGAGATGCTCTACCTTCTCTTTAAAAGATCCCTCATCAAACTCCCCAAAACTGCCTAGTTTTTTCTCCTCATCTTTTCCTCATCTTTCCCTAATGAACACAAAAGAAATAAACAACTTGAACCAAAAAGAATTGACCCCCAATGCCTTAACAGGAGAGAAGAGCACCCAAGAATTAACAAATAAGCGAGAAAACCTCATGGTAATGCCAGGCTCTTCCCTCACCACCACCCCCACCAATGGACATGGAAATCAGTAGAGATCAATCCCCCGGTGAACTAGCAACATGAGAAAATGACACAACAAACCCTACAAAGAGGATCCCCTTCTTGGATACCTTGATTTCAAACAATATCGCTAACATTGAACCAAAGGGTAGCCAAGTTACAGTACAACAAAACATGGACTCCTATGAACCGAAAGATGAAACTGATAACTACCCTAACCCAGAGTTCTTCATTCCCATCACCTCGTCGGATAAGGAGCGTATATACAAAAACTGGACCAACGCTCCCATTATCAAAATGTTTGACAAGAGAGTTGGTTACCAATTCCTTCAAAAATACTACATGCGATATGGAGACCAACTGAAACCCTATCTCTGGCAGACCTAGGGTGCGACTATTACCTAATAAAATTTACTAAGGAAGAGAATTATAATAAGGCTCTTCATGAAGGAGCATGGTTCATAGGGAATCAATTGCTCACATTAAGGACATGGGAGCCCAAATTTGTAGCCTCCAAAGCTGCGCTAACATACTCAGCTATATGGGCAAGACTTTCGAAATTACCCACTGAATTCTATGACTATGACATACTCCAAAAATTTGGAGGAAAGTTAGGACAACTAATACGTATTGATTCCTGCACCAAATCCGCGCTAAGAGGTAAGTATGCTTGACTATGCATATTAGTACCCATAGAAAAACTACTCAAAACCTACATTGTGATCGGCAAAGATATAGAATTACCTACGAAGGCTTCAACCTCCTATGCACAAATTGTGGCAGACTTGGGCATAACCTAAGTAGCTTCCCATACCAAAATCCTAAGATGGCTGAACAAGAAGGTACTAATCCCTCCAAGATCCTGCCCAAGCCAAACACGGTCAAACCTTCACACAAAAGATTGACCAATGGAAAATTATATCCCACCAAAGGAAAAACAAAAAATATCAAAACAATCCCATAACCTAAACCCTAGTAATGACCTAGAGAACTCTAAAGGAATGACCACCAAAAAGCCTAGCCAAAGTCCATAATTGTGGCAAAGAGCAGACGCAGCTTCTGCCCAGAAGCAACCACGAAAAGCCAAAACCTACTGGACAATACGCAACCTCTAGTTGGTAATACTGATTTTCCCCCACGTTCCCCTACAAACCAAAGACAACAAAAGGATAACACCCTACCCAATGACCTAGGACATCAACAAAAGGATAACACCCTACCCAATAACCTAGAAATACAGCCCTCCCCCATTAATTCGACCCTTAACTCATATATACCCTTGGGCATTAACTCTTCCCAAACAAAAACCCAAGAAATCCCTTCAGTAATAGAACCAGCGGGGGAAAGCCACAAAGAACAATCAATGGACATAGACCCTACTATACTTACAAATAACAATTCTCGTCATTAATGCAAAACTTTAGTAGCCCACAAATTAAGACCACCAATTCACCCTTGCAAGCCAACAGTCCTTTACAAAACAACCATAGTACAAATCAACATCATCACTTGTCAACCCCAAGGAAAAATCCTATTAATGAACAAGACATCTTGATTCCTAGGATAGACAAAACCTTTTCAACACTAAATGACCCCACTAAGAAGGAAACAGATACAAATAGGCACACATATACTAGTAACGAATCCCTTACTCTACAAGACACAACTAAAAAAAAACACAAGATGCCAAGGCTACCATCCAACAATCACAACTGGAGGTTTCAAAGGGCACGAAGAAATGTTTGGACGAGGCCTCAGCTCACAAACCAACCCCAAACCCCTCTTATTTTCACCACAAGGCCCATCCAACCATATCATGCTCCCTAATCTTGGTTGGAATGGGGTCTCATGGGCTATGCTTTGAACATAAGCCTACAACTAGAGGGGAGAGATCTTATAGTCCAAATAGGGGATCCATCCTACCTAGCCGAGATTGTAGCCGAAGGAATGCAGTTGGGCGTAAACAATGCCATAATTCGACCATGGATGAGCTCCCACCAGCTTTACCCTATGCCACTAAATCTAGGACCACACCCATCCCCTAGGAGCTCCCATGCATGGTCCCAACAACCCACGTACAGCATATACAACCCCAACTTACCACTCTACCCATCCCATGCAAGCCCTCCAACCCTAACTCCAACTTTTCAAACTTCCCTAGATCAACCAACCCCACATCAATCCGGATAGAATTCACTCCCCAGCTGCAGCACTCTCTTAGCCCCGCTGCCCAGAACAGTCCCTCCTTTATCCCTTTAGAACTCAATCCAAGCACAGTTGGCTCTTCCAATCCTACAAAACTCGAGCCAAACTCAGATAGAAGAGGAGGAAGAAGAGGAAGAAATTCCAACAAAAAGAATAGTGGAGCATGGGGTGTTACGATACCCAAAAATAATGGCTTTCTAAGCAAGAAAAGAAAAAAGGTACATCTTAAGTTGCCCGGTGGATTTGAGGAAGTGCTCCATCTCCATCAGGAAAATGAATCCCCCAGGTTTATACCAGCATGAAGTGGTTTTAGTCTCGACAATGTTCACCCACTACTGGACACAACGTGATAGCACGAGGAACAACCACAACCCCACCAGTAGCCATGAAAGGGGAGCTTCAAGCAGAAACATAAGTATGAATATGATCATTTGGAACTGTCGAGGTGCAAATAGCACAGAATTTAGATGAGCTTTTAGAGTTATGCTGTATTACCATAGACCTAGCATAGTGGCCTTGCTAGAAACAAAAATGGAAGACCATCACGTTTTGGTACAGAATTTCGGATACTCAAGCCTTATCCAAATGCCTGCTAATGGAAACTCCGGGGGCATTGTGCTTATATGGAACAATAGAGACACAATGGTTGACCAAATTGGAGGAATGGATCAAGAGATACACGATATGGTAAAGGTACGAAATTCAACAAAAGGTTGGTTATGTTCTATTATTTATGCTAGTAACCCCTTGGAAGAAAAATAAATTCTATGAAAAAATCTAAAAATAGTAGCTAGTAACTATAAAGGACCATGGCTAGTTGCAGGAGACTTCAATGAAGTCACTAGTGCCTCCGAAAAATTTGGAGGTCTACCTATAAATTTTAATAGAGTCTCACAATTCCTAGTTTGCATGAACCAATGCAGCCTTGTGGACTTAGGGTTTAAGGGCCCAAAGTTTACCTGGACTAACAAGAGAAAGAATTGTAAGAACGTAATTATGGAATGACTTGATAGATGCATTGCAAATACGGAATGGTTAGAACTATTTCAAGAAGCTAGTGTCAAGAATCTAACTAGAATCCACTCAGACCATTGTCCAATAAAATTAGACATATTCAAAAGTTACTCTACTAATAGCAATATCTTTAGATAGAATCTATGGGGTTATCTCACCCCACCTTTAGAGCCTTGGTCGACAACTCTTGGTCTGACCAACCAAATATTACTAAAGCCATAGACAACTTCTGTTCCAAGGCTATCGAATGGAACAAAAATACTTTTGGTAACATTTTCAAACGGAAGCAAATTACTAGCTAGATTAAAAGGTATCCAAAACTCCATAAACTACCCCCAGATCCAATTCCTCATAAACCTGGAAAATGAACTCCTACACGAGTATAATATTGTACTCATGCAAGAGGAGGACTTCTGGAAGCTTAAATCCAGGGTTCAGTGGATCCAGGATAGTGACGCCAACACAAAATTCTTCCACATTAGCAAAATGCAAAGAAAAAGGAAAAATAGAATTATTTGTCTAAAAGATGAAGCAGGGAATTGGCTCCAAGATCAAAAGCCCATCAAAGACCTAATTATTAACTACTACTAAAATCTATATACTACGGGTCACAATCAATCACTTCTCAATAATATATTCCTATCCTACAATTCGAAAATTAGTGACCAAGATCATTCATACTTAAGCAGTATTCCCATTATAGAAGAAATAAAAAGGGCTCTAGATTCCCTTAAACCCTACAAAGCTTCGGGGCTGGATGGGCTTCATCCTTTCTTTTACCAGAAATACTGGAAGGAGACAAGCAATCATCTTATTAACTTTTTCCAAGAATCATTCCAGTCCAAAAGAATGCTTAAGAGCATGAATAATATCTGAGTCTATCGAATACCTAAATGTCAAAATTCTGAAACTATTAGCCAGTTTTGACCTATAAGCCTATGCAACACGGCTTATAAGGTCGTCACTAAGATTATTGCTAACAATTAAAACCTTCCTACCAAATCTCATTCATCCTACACAAATTAGCTTTATTAAGGGCAGAAGGGCTGCTGACAATGCCCTAGTCATAAATGAGGTTCTAGACCACTTCAGGAAAACTAATGATTAAAATCGACCTGGAAAAAGCCTTTGATAAAATTGAATGGTCTTTTGTCAAATTTTCCCTTAACTCTCTTAACTTCCCTCCTGACCTCATTGATCTTATAATGTCTTGCATCTCTACCACCACCACGACTATCCTTATCAATGGATCAAGAACTGAATTATTTGAACCATCTAGGGGTATTAGACAGGGGGACCTCGTCTCCCCGTATATTTTTATCATATGTATGGAAATTCTCTCTAGGTTAATCAACCAAGAAATAGATTGTTGTAGATGAATTCCTGTCAAAATAACTCCCAAAAGCCCGGAGCTTTCCCATCTATTCTTTACGGACGATCTTATCCTCCTAGCTGAAGCCAACCAAAAAAAGCTATAACTCAATTATAGACACTATTAACAAATTTTGCAATGCTTCGGGGCAATCTATCAATTTTGGGAAATCAAAAATTGTGTTCTCCATACCCCTACTGATCTAAAAGATCATATTAGCAACTGCTTCTCAATGAAATACACAAATAACATTGGTAAGTACCTAGGCTTTCCTATGCCCAATGCCAATCCTACAAAAAAAGATTTTCAATTCATCTTAGACAGGATGAATAATAGACTAAAAGGCTGGAAAACTAAGTTCCTTAATATGGGCGGTAGGACAACCCTCATAAAAGCCACCCTAGCCGCAATCCCGAACCACGTCATGTAGATTTATTATATCCCCAAAATAGCCCTCAACAAGATAGAATCTATCCGAAGAAACTTCCTATGGGGTAGCACGGAGGAAAAAAATACCACCTTGTTAAATGGAGCATAGTAACGATGCCTAAAAAGCAATGGGGCTTAGGTATTCCTAATACCCATTGGAAAAATTTCTCTTTCAATGCGGCATTAGCTTTGAGATATAGAAAAGAGAAAGAAGCCCTATGGGCCAAAACTATATTTAGTAAATATAACTATAGGAAAAGCAAGAATATAGGCTCTCATACTTGGAAGGTCATTAGAAAAGGTTCTCCAATTTGCAACGCCAATACCAAATGGCTAGTAGGAGATGGGACATACATTAGCCTATGGCATGATAAATGGATAAATTAATTAGGAGCACTTAGAGACTACATCTAGGGTCCCATCCCAACTAGAGAGCTAGACCTAAATCTCTCATGCGTTATTAAAAAGGGAATATTCGACCTTAGAGACATGTCTTTCGAATTGTCTCCCGATATAGTTTCCAAGATAAACTGTACCTACATAAAACAAACTAGGACCACTACTGACTCATACACTTGGGACTCAAAGGGTCATAACTATTTCTTAATTAAAGCTGCCTATAAATCAGTCTCAGACTTTACTTGCAATGGAAAAGACTACGCTTGGCTCTAAAAAATCAACTCCCTAAACAAATTGAAATATTTTATTTGGACAATCATTTTGGACAGGTTACCCACTAAGCATATGCTGACCAAAAGAGGGATTTGCCAGGACGATACTTGTAACATTTGCAACAGGAAAACTGAGGACATAGAACATATCATTCTTCCGATGCAACTGCTCTAGACACATCCGGGAACAAATAAATATAAATCATCCTTTCTATCAGAACTCCTTAGAAAAAGATATCCTGTATAATTGGCTTAAAAAATAACTCATGTCAAGGAAATCTTTCAACAATCACCTACGCTGGTCAAATTTCCTCCCGTTTCTCCTATGGCATACTTGGAACTTCAGAAATGAGATTCTCTTTCAAGGAACTAAATCCCCTATCACCATAAGCCAACCCATTAGCAAATCCATGAAATTCCTTTACATGGCAAAAAATCTTTGCTTAAAACCACTCAAGAAAACTATCCTTGTAAGATGGGAGCCGCCCAATCTCAGTTTTTATAAACTAAATATCGATGGCTCATGTGTAGGAAATCCAGGAGTGAGAGAAATATGAGGGGTGTTTAGTGATGATAGGGGTCAATGGATCTTAGGTTTCAATATGGGGTTCGACCATGCTACTAACATATATATGAAAATCTTGGCCCTACTCCATAGAGTCAAGCTAGCACTAACAGAAAAGCTCTTCCCATTAGTAATAGAGACGGACTGTTTGGAACTAATAAATCTCCTAAAATCTAATAAGCGTCTCTACCAAAATTTGATTGATGATTGTAGGTACCTATTATGGAAGGCGAATGATCCACAACTGAAGCATGTTTTTGGAGAGGCTAATAGAGTAGCGGACCTGTTAGCTAAAAATGGTTGTAGCTTGGATACTTTTTGTATTTTGCAAACTTATGCTATTCCGCCTATTTTTGTTGTTCATGTACTAAAAAGAGACAGTCTGGGCATTATGTTACCTAGACTGAGCTCTAGTTTCAATAACTCTTAGCTTGTTGTTGTTTGAATAAATCGTTTATTACCCAAAAAAAAAAATCCTCTGCATTTGTCCAACAAAGAATAAGTTCCTATATTTTTTATTTATAAAGTTATATATTATAAAATATTAACTTAATATTGGTCATTTTTAGACTTACATTGTCATTTGTTTTTTCCTAGGAACTATAACCAACATCTACATTCCCAAATGTCTAAAAGACCAAAAGATTTAATTTTTTTAATTTGTATTATTTGACAAATCTTTGGAGAATTGCAATGAATTATTTTTGTGTCAATTGTTTGTTGCGAGTATTAAGTTACACAATAGCAATAATTTTTATAAGATATTCTTCAAAAATCATAATAAGACATATGAGGACTTCTACGGGCTTAATTTTTTAATATGATCTAGCTAAAGCGATCAACATTCATCATTATATATAAAAAAAACTAGTTTTTATTTTATAAACAAAATAGATCATGTAAAAATACTCTTGTAATTCACAAAAGCTATGTGCATATTAATATTGAGTACAAACACAAAGCATGACCGAAAGGTCATCACTTGTATTAGAAATAAATTCTTTATTCTGAGGTCTTAAAACCTCATTTCTATCTCAGTTCAATCTGTGTGCGCAGTCCGGGCACGTATAGGAAAGCCATTATGTGAAAATCTGTAAAAAATAATAATTTTTGCTTTTAAAACGAATTTAGGTTGACTTTAGTCAACATTTTGGGTAAACGGATCCGGGCCCATGATTTGATGGTTCCAAAGGGTCCGTAGAAAAATATGGGACTTGAGCGTATGACCGGAATCGTATTCCGAGGTCCTAAGCCCTAGAAATAAATTTTTAAAGAAAATTATTTTTTGGAAAATATATGAGTTTTTGGAAATGAAATGTGTTTGAAATTTGATGGTATTTGGCCTGTATTTTGGTTTCGGAGCCCAGTACAGGTCTTATATGTTATTTAAGTTGAGCCTGTAAAATTTGGTAAGAAACGGACTTGAAATGACGTGAATCGGGCCTTATTTGAGAAAATTAGAAAATTTGATATTCTTAAGTGATTTCATGATTTTGACGCTAAATTCATAGTTGTTGATGTTATTTTGGTAATTTTATTGCATGAGAAAGTCTGTATGATGTTATTAGGTTAGTGTGCATGTTTGGTTTGGAGCCCCGAGGGCTCAGGTGAGTTTTGGATAGGCCACAGAGTGAAATTTAGATTTAGGAATTGCTGGTATGTTGCGAGTAAATCATCGCAAATGCGAACGAAGGCCTAGGCAGGCCTAATCGAAAATGCGACGATTTGGATCGCAAATGTGGCTCCTCTCTCGCAAATGCGAACCCCTCAGAAATATGGGGTGGTCGCAAATGCGATAATTATCTTCGCAAATGCAGAGGTTTCAGTTTTCTGAAGGGTTCGCAATTGTGAAACCCTTGTCGCAATTGCGACATCTGCAACCTGCAAATCATAACTTTGACGTATTTTTAACCATTTTTCAAACCCTTTCAATACTCTTCCAAATTAATTGTAAGTTATTTCTAACTTATTTTTATTAATCTTTAACATTTTTTCTCGTGATTTTAACTCAAAATCAAAGGTTTTCATGGGAAAAAATTGAGTTTTTTGGGTAGAACCTAGGTTTTTCAAATTTTGGAGATTTGGACCTCGATTTGGGGTCCGATTTTGAAACAAATTATATATTTGGGTTCGTGGGTGAATGGGTAATCGGGTTTTGGTTCGAACCTCGGGTTTGACCATGTGGGCTCGGGGTCTATTTTTGACTTTTAAGGAAAAACTTTAGAAAATCGATTTTCGTGCATTAGAAATGATTCATTTAGCATTTATTGATATAGTTAAGTAACTTGTGGCTAGATACAAGCGAATTGGTGGTGAAATCAAGAGGTAAAGCGGTAGTTGATGCTTGAATTGTATTGTGACATCGAGGTAAGTGTTTAGTCTATCCTTAACTTGAGGGATTATGAGTTGTGTCCTAAGTGCTATGTGTTAATTGTTGGGTACGACATATAGGCATGGTGACGAGTATCTATACGTTGGTGTCAAGCATGCTCGTGAGTCTTATAATATGATTAATGTGACTCCATTTTTTATTGCTCATGCCTTATGTGATGTTCCTATTGTTGAACAAGGATTGTGGAAGTAAATTTGGTAATTAAACATTGTAGAGCGTTGTCTCAAGTTGTGAATCGAATTGTGAAAGTATCATTGGTAATTGAGCATTATAGAGTGTTGGCTCAAGTTTTAAAATTGGGTTGTGAAGTAAATGTGAAAAAGAGAAGAGGATTATGATATTGTTCCCTTATCGGGATGTTGCTGCTTTTAATATTGCTCCCTTGCCGGGATATTGTTATTTTTAATATTGTTCCCTTGCCGGTTGTTGTTTTTGATATTGTTCCCTTGCCGGGATTTTCATTGTGATTTTATTGTGATTCTATTTAATTCCTTGCCCTTATTATTTGTGATTGTTAGTCAACATTTTGGGTAAACGGATCCGAATTCGTAATTTGATGGTCCCAGAGGATCCGTAGAAAAATATGGGACTCGGGCATGTGCCCGGAGTAAAAATCCGAGGTCCAGAACCCGAGTAAAAAAAAATTTCTGTTAAATTGTTTTTTGGAATTATTAAGGAAAAATGGAAATGAAAATGAGTTAGAAAATATAGGTATCGGGCTCGTATTTTGGTTCCGATGCCCGGAACAGGTCTTAAATATACGTTAAGCAATTTTTGTAAAATTTGGTCGAAATCGGACATCGTTTGACGTGTTTCGGACCTAAATATATAAAGTTAGAGGTTGATGAACTTTGAAACGAAAAGTGATGATTTTGGGGTTTGATTTATTGAATTTGATATTTTTTCGGCGATTTGATTGCTCGACTAAGTTCGTAGGATGTTATTGAGTTAGTGTGTGTGTTTGGTTGGGAGAACCGAGGGCTCGGGAGTGATTCGGAGGTGGTTTGGGGTGATTTTACACTTAGAAAATGCATCAGAAATTCTCAGTTGTTGTAGACCAGATTTTGCTCTATGCGAACGCAACCCTCCTTCGCGTTCGCATAGGTCTGACTCACTCCTTCATCGCGTTCGTGTAGCTTCAAGCGTTCGCATAGCACAGAGTAGGCCCCCAGAAATTTCCTTCTGCGCGTTCGCACACCATCCTTCGCGAACGCGTACAACAAACCTGGACCCCCTTAGTCTTCCTCTATGCGTTCGCATAGGCCCTTCGCGTTCGCATAGTGTAACTGACTAGCCTCCTTCGCGAACGCGACACTATGTCGCGAACGCATAGCACAAAAACGCCCAGTGATTTTAAAGCTTAAAAGACAGCATCCATTTCGGGATTTTCTCATTACTTCACACGAGCTCCTCCCTTAAACACTCCATAGGCGAATTTCAAGCTTCCCTTTCTCCATAGCTCTTTGGGTAAGTGATCTTAACTTAATTCCCTCCTAATTTCTTCATCTAATCATTAATTTTCTAGTCCTAAATTATGAATTCAAGGTAAAAAATGGGGGTTTTGGGTAGAACTAGGGCTTTGGGAATTTAGGGTGATTCAACCTCAATTTGGGGTCGAATCTTGAAACAAATTGCATATTTGAACTCGTGGGGTTATGAGTGATTGGATTTTGGTTCGAGCCTCGAGTTTGGACCATATGGGCCCGGTGTCAGATTTTTGTATTTTTGGAAGAATGATAGGGAATTCGTTTCTAGGCTATGGGACTATGTTTTTGAGCTCTTATTGATACTATTAAATTAATTATGCCTAGATATCATTGTTTCGGAGTTGGATTCTAGAGTAAAGGCGGTGTTAGAGACTTGATTGCTATTTTCGGACCGAGGTAAGTGTTTGATCTAACTTTGGCTTGAGGGATTAGGATTAGAGTATCATAAATTGTTATTTGCTAAATGATCGAGTGCGGTGTATAGGTGACGAGTATCTATACACCAGAGTCTAGCATGACCGTGCGTCTTTGTTTGTACTTGTTTTTGATATATTTTTGGAACTCTTCCAAGTTAAATAATGATTTCTACATAATGTGAAGAGTTTGAGGATAAACTATGAAATGTTAATACTTTGGAGCGTTGGCTCGAACGATAAATACTATTGAGTAGGAGATGAAAGTATTGGAAAGAGTTGTGATAAATCCCTTGCTGGGATAGTTTAAGTATATTGAATATTTTCCTTGCTGGGATGTGAAAGCTGTTGTTATTGTTCCCTTGCTGGGACTTAGTTGTTACTTGTATTTTTCTCTTGCCGGGATATTTCTTATTATTGTTTATTTCTCTCGCCCGTTTGGTTGTGACTGCTGCATGGGTGAGGAAGAGTGATAACGCACGAAGGGTCATTCCGTGCCATTCTTGATTATATTTGCACGAAGGGTCATTCCGTGTTGTGTTTTTACTAATTATGCACGAAGGGACATTCCGTGCTCTGAATTGACTATATTTGCACGAAGGGTCATTCCATGCCATGAAATGAGAGTTATGTGAGGGAAAGAATGAAGGGTGATGCCATGCTTTTTATTCGATTGCTTTGGGTGAGGATGAGAGTAAAAGCACGAAGGTTGATGCCGTGCAACTGTTGAATTTCTTATTCTTTGGTAGTTGTTATTGTGCCCTGTTTCTTAATTTTATTGATGACTGTTATATCCGGATTGTACTCCCCCATATCATGTTTCCCTCCCTTTTAACTGTTTAGTTTCGGTATTTCTTTCCTTTTATTGCATATATATATATATATGTTAAACTGCACAGGTTGAGTTGGTAGTCCTGTCTAGCCTCTTCACTACTTCGCCGGGGTTAGGCCAGGCACTTACCAGCACATGGGGTCGGTTGTACTGATACTACACTTCTGTGCTTTTTGCACAGATCACAGTACTGGAGCAGCTTTTAGACCATAGCAGTATCACCGAGCGGGAGCTGACTTCAGTCTAGGGACTTACGAGCTAGCCTAGCTGGAGTTCGCAGGCCGAAGTCCCTTCCTTTATTTCTATTTGTTTTCATCGTACCGAGACAGAAATATGTATTTTCTTTCCATTCAGACTTGTTTGTAGTACTCTTAGTAGTCTGTGAGCTAGCAACACCAGGTTTTGGGGTAGAGATAATGTTTAAACTTCCTCATTTCGATTTCATTTTTATATTACTTAAAGTCTTCTGCACTTAATTAATTGTTTCCTGCATATTTATATTGTTGAGTTTTATTAGAGATTGTCTAAAGTTTGGCTGGCCTAGCTCCGTTAGTAGGCGCCATCACGACGCACGATGGTGGGAAATCCGGGTCGTAACAAGTTGGTATCAGAGCTCTAAGATCTCGCTACTCACGGACAAACTCGGTAGAGTCTAAGGGATCGGTACGGAGACGTCTGTATTTATCCCCCAGAGGCTACAGAGTTAGGAAAAAATTTCACTTTTGTTCTTTCTTGTCGTGCGATTCTGTTTCTCAATTATTGATTGTCTTTCTACTATGTTCTTTCGCATATGGCAAAAACACGTGCTTCTTCTTGTATCGCCTAGCAGCCCGAGCCCCCAGCAGCAGCTCCTGCGAGGGGCAGAGGCCGAGGTCGTGCCAGAGGCCGAGGCAGGGGCAGAGCTCAGCCCCGGACAGCAGTTCCAGAGGTGGAGCCTCATATTGACTATGATGAGGAGGTTCCAGCCCCAGTAGCTCCAGAGGGCCCAGCTCAGATCCCAGGAGGGGTCATGTTCACCCCAGATCTTCAGGATGCTCTAGTTAGATTGGCAGGCTTTATGGATAGTGTCACTAGAGCGGGTTTGCTGCCAGTAGCCCCAGCCACTTCTCAGGCTGGACGAGGGGTTCAGACTCCTGCTATGCGTACTCCGGAG
>MU675061.1:15428-47678 GCA_026770625.1 Nicotiana glauca
TTGGTCCAAATAAATATTATGGACTAATATAATTGAATTAATTATATAAGTTCAATATATATGGATTAAATAAATAAGTCTTAATCCATTGGGCTAGCCCATTTAATTGGGCGAAAGTGATGACCCCACTTCATTAAGCCTAAGATGTCATCTTCCTAGAGGCCCAGTTTAGTGCCACGTGTCAAATGACGTGGCGCGCCAAGTCAAGCGGAAGAGCCAATAGGACCATGCCACGTGTCAAAATGACAAGGCATGCTCAGTCACACTGAAAGGCCAATGAAATCGTGCCACGTGTGCAAGTGACATGTTCTGGCCAATCAAATGCGGCCATGTCACGCTTCAATTTGATTGGTCGGAAATAGTTTGTTCTTATCATAACTCTTCCCTTCCACAACTATAAATAGGGTTCTTCATAATTCAGAAAAGGGACCCAGAAATTATAACAAGAAGCAAGAAAGAGCTCGTGGATCAAACGCTGCAAATTCCTCCACAAGTTTCAAGCTTCAAGCTTCAAGTTCAAGCTCAAGAACGAAGAATAAATCAAGGTCAAGTTCAAGCAATCAAACTCAAGCTCAAGAACAAGATCATCGTTCGTGACAACAAACATAGATTCAAGATCAAGCTCCAAGGCTCTTGAATTTATCTACTATTGAAAAGAAGAAGAAGAATCAGAGGATTCATAGAGATTGTAACATTCAAATATTCAAAATCAAATACTACGATTGTTGCGATATTTTTCGGCTTGATTTTATTTTCTCGTCCGCAAATTTATTGTCTACACACACATTTTTCCCCCGCTTTTATTATAGTAATGTAAAGGTATTCAACCTTTCCTTCGTTAGAAGTCTCAACATAGTAGCCATTTTGGCAAATAGCTTCGAAACTCAACAAGTTTCTTTGAGACTTACTACAATACAATGCATTATTAATAGTTAATAACTTTCCTCCAGGTAGTAATAAGGTCGCTCTTCCAGAGCCCTAGTAATTACACAGTATAGTAATTGCGATGGCATGTTTGTTTGTCATAACGTAATTACAGAGTAATTACAAGCGTACTGTTTGATTGCACGAGTGTAATTTCAAGCTAGATTAAGTTTTAAATGAAGTAATTATCAAAACTCAAAAATTAATATATGTTAAAGAAATATAGCTCAAAGTAACAATATAAAAAAAGAAGATAAGTAGAATAAGACAAAAAAAAAATAACTTTCTTATTTCATCAAGTGTTCAAGTGTATTCCATCTCACATTTCATGCCTCTATTTATACTATTACATATGAAGGTTACAAAATAATTGTCTTAAACATGTCATTAACAATTGAAATCGTGGGGAAGATCATGGGGAGAGGTTATGGAGGTGTGTGCGTTACAATCATAATAGTGATGAGTAGTGGGAGGTTATTCACATCATGGGTGAAAATAGTGGAAGTAGCTGACATCCACATTAACTATAGGTTTTACAACACTCCCCCTGGATGTCCAAAAATAGATTATATGCCTCGTTAAAACCTTACTAAGAAAAAATCCTGTGGGAAAAAATCTTAGTGAAGGAAAAAGAGTACACATATCTGTAATATGCTTTATTTGCTACCTCATTAAAACCCTTATCAGGAAAACCCAATGGGACAAAATCTAGGCTAAGGGAAAAAGAGTACAGCACGTATCTTACTCCCCCTCATGAAAATATCACTTTATTTCTCGAAGACGTCGCATTCCAATCTGTCTCAACTTCTCAAATGTTGAGGTTGGTACAGCCTTAGTGAACAGATCAGCCAAATTTTCACATGAACGAATGTGTTGAACATTAATTTCACCATTTTGTTGAAGATCATGCATGAAAAATAACTTTGGTGAAATATGCTTTGCTCTGTCTCCTTTAATGTATCCTCCTTTCAGTTGAGCAATACAAGTAGCATTGTATCATATAGTGTTGTTGGATTATCCTTTTTCATAAGAAAACCACATTTCCTGAATATGCTGAGTCATTGATTTCAACCAAATACATTCCCGACTAGCTTCATGAATGGCTATTATCTCAGCATAATTTGAAGATGTGGCAGCTATTGTTTGTTTTATTGAACGCCATCATATAACTGTACCTCCATATGTAAACAAATAACCTGTTTGAGTTCGGGCTTTATGTGGATCAGACAAATAACCTACATCGGCATAGACAATCATTTCTGACTTGAATTCATTAGAATAAAACAATATCATATCCATAGTTCCCCGAAGATATCTAAATATATGCTTAACACCATTCCAATGTCTTCTTGTTGGGGAGGAGTTGAATCTTGCTAATAAGCTTACTGCAAAAGCAATATTTGGTCGACTATTGTTGGCAAGATACATCAGTGCCCCAATTGCACTAAGATATGGAGTTTCATCACCAACGAGATCTTACTCATTTTCTTGAGACTAAAATCGATCTTTATTTATATCAAGCGATTTCACAACCATTGGGGCACTCAATGGATGTTCATTATCCATGTAAAATCACTTTAAAACCTTTTTAGTATATGTTGATTAATGGAAAAAAAATTCATTTGGTACATGCTCAATTTATAGGCCAAGGCAAAATTTTATTTTACCAAGATCTTTCATTTCAAACTCTTTCTTCATACACTCTACAGCCTTTGGAAGCTCTTTAGAAGTGCCAATGATATTCAAGTCATCAACATACACAGCTATGATGATAAATTCAGATCCAGACCTCTTAATAAAGACACAAGGGCAAATAGGGTCATATTTGTACCCTTCCTTTAGCTAATACTCACTAAGACGATTGTACCACATCCTCCCTAATTGCTTCAATCCGTATAAGGATTTCTAAAGCTTTATTGAAAAAGTTTCTCTTAAACTTTTATGTGCTTCAGGAACTTTAAATCCTTCAGGGATTTTCATAAAAATTTCATTATCCAGTGAGCCATATAAGTAGGTTGTGACAACATCCATCAACTGCATATCAAGCTTTTTATGGACTACCAAATTTATTAGATACCTGAAGGTAATTGTATCTACCATAGGAGAATATGTCTCCATATAATCAATGTCAGGCCTTTGCGAAAACCCTTGTGCCACAAGTCGTGCTTTATATCTTACGACTTCACCTTTATCATTTCATTTTCGCACAAAAATCCATTTGTACCCCGCTGGCTCGACACCTTCAGGCGTTCGGAATATTGGTCCGAATACTTCACGTTTTTTGAGTGAAGCCAATTTAGTTTGAATTGCATTTTTTTATTTTGGCCAATAATTTCTCTATCTACATTCATCGACAGATTTTGGCTCAAGATCCTCATCTTGTTGCATTATTTCAACTGCAACATTATATGCAAAATTATTGTTAACAACAACGTTATTTCGGTTCCACCTTTTTCCAATAGAGACATAACTTATTGAGATATCTTCATTTTCATCATTTTCATGTATTAGAACCTCATGTGAGGTCTTGTCAATTTCTATGTCTTTATGTTCCTCTTGAGCAATTGTCTCCATGTTATGATCAACTTGATCATTTGCTCCTTTCCTTTTTTGGGGATTCTTATCCTTGGAACCAATTGGTCTACCATGTTTAAGGCATAACATAGACTCATTTGCATCATCATACTGTCCAGCTGGGATATCAACTCGAATTGGAGCATTTATAGTTAGAATATGCAATTTAGTAATCCGTGAAAGGTTAGTAAATGCATCTGGCAATTGATTTGCAATATTTTGTATATAAATGATCTTTTGAACTTCTTATTCACATTGATTTGTACGAGGATCCAAATGAGAAAGAGATAATACGTTCCAATCTATCTCTTTTTCCAACTATTTATTTTCTCCCCCCTAATGTTGGAAGAACTGATTCATCAAAATGACAATCAACAAATCTGGCTGTAAACAAATCTCCTATCATAGGCTCCAAATATTTAATAATAGAAGGAGATTCATAACTAACAGATACTCCCAACCTTCTTTGGGAACCCATCTTTGTGCGGAGCAATTAGAACCTATACCGCACATTCAAAAATTCTTAGATGGGAAATATTTGGCTCCTGACCAAAAGCCAGCTGTAATGGGAAGATTTTATGATAACTGGTTGGCCTTATGCGCACAAGTGCTACTTCATGCAAAATAACATGTCCCCACACTGAAAGGGGGAGTTTGTCCTTATTATCAATGGTCTAGCTATTAGTTGAAGTCATTTAATCAATGATTCTGCTAGACCATTTTGAGTATGAACATGAGCAACCGAATGCTCAACTTTTATTTCAGTGGCCATACAGTAATCTGTAAAGGCCTGAGATGTAAATTCACCAGAATTATCAAGACGAATTGTCTTAATTACATAATCTGAAAATTGTGTTCTTAACCTTATTGTTTGGGCCAACAATCTCACAAATGCCATATTATGAGTTGACAATAAGCACACATGTGACCATCTTGTAGATGTTTCTATCAAGATCATAAAATACTTGAATGGTCCACATGGTGGGTGTATAGACCCACATATATCACCCTGTATACGTTCCAAAAATGCAGGGGATTCAGTCCCAACTTTAGCTGCTGATGGTTTAATAACCAATTTTCCTTGAGGACAAGCAACACAAGAGAATTCCTTAAATTGAAGAATCTTATTATTCTTCAATGTGTGCCCATTTGAATTCTCTATTATTATGCGCATCATATTAGAACCGGGATGGCCCAACCGGCCATGCCAAATAATAAAATTATTAGAAGTAGTAAACATTTTGTTTACTATGACATGTGATTCAACCACACCAATATTTGTGTTGTACAACTCAGAAGAAAATACGGGTAATTTTTCGCGCACACATTTTTTTCCTTCTTTTATTGTAGTAATATAAAGGTATTCAACATTTCCTTCGTTAGAAGTCTCAACATGGTAGCCATTTTGGCGAATAGCTTTGAAACTCAACAAGTTTCTTTGAGACTTACTATAATACAATGCATTATTAATAGTTAATAACTTTCCTCCAGGTAGTAATAAGGTCGCTCTTCCAGAGCTCTAAATTAACTTTGTACTACCAGATATTGTATTAACATAAGTCCTTTTCATAACCAAATAAGAGAAAAATTTCTTTTCTCTTAATATTGTGTGAGTTGTAGCACTATCCAAAAGGCATAAATCTTCATTACTCATCTTGGATCCAATTGAAGACTGGAGAATTTTATATTCTTCATAAAAAAATTATATCATGAGAAATACGGAAAAAACTAACATCACCAACGACAAGATAAGACAACTTAAGTACTACTAGAAAATAAAAACAACTTCAGAACGAGACAAAAAAAATCACTGAAAATAAAAATAATATAATTGCATTCCCTAGTAAAATAATCAAACTTTAATTTTGATCTCCAAAGAAGTCTTCAACTTTCAAATGAGTAAGATCATCGAGGCCTTGAAATCCATTATCATTCAAAGCAAGATTTGCCTCGGCATTGTCATCATTTTTGTATGAAGGCCCTGCCTCAAAATTATTTTTAAAGGTCAAGTGTGACTCCACTGGTGCATTAGCAGAAGATGCTCCAAAATTATTTGCCTTTCTTTTGATGGAGTTTTGATAAAGGCTGACAAAATGTTCAGGTACACGGCATTCAATTTTCCAATGACCTTTCATGCCACATCGGTGGCAGTTACCGCTTTTGCCTCTTGAAGGATTGTTCTAAGAACCCATATTGTTCTATCGTTTGCCATGACCACCACGATGACGACTATTATATCGTCTCTTACCATTTCCATGCCCACGTACATTCATATGGTCATGATTATTATTCTATCTTTTTCCAGACTTATCACGTCTAGTTGCCATATTCGCTTAAGGAAGCGCAGCTGATCCTGTGGGACGGGCTTCATGATTTTTCAGCAAAAGAGTATTATGTTGCTCAGCCACCAGAAGGCATGAGATCAATTCAGAATACTTTTTAAAACTCCTTTCACGATATTGATGCTGTAATACCCTATTTGAGGCATGAAAAATCGTAAGAGTCTTTTCCAGCAAATCCTCATCATTCATAACTTCCCCACATAATTTCAATTGGGAAGTTATTTGAAATACAACAGAGTTATACTCACTTACAGTCTTAAAATCTTGCAACTGTAAGTGCATCCACTCATATCGAGCCCTTGGCAATACCGTAGCCAAAGGTGATCATACCTTTCCTTCAGGCCAGTCCACAATTCAAGTGGATCTTTCACTGTTAAATATTCAACCTTCAAACCTTCATCCAAATGATGACGAAGGAAAATCATGGTCCTTGCTTTGTCCTGGCTTGATGCCTCATTAACCTGAGTAATGGTGTTACCAAGGGCTTTAGCGGCTAAGTGAATCTCAGCATCGAGAACCCATGATAGGTAATTCTTTCCAAAAATGTCAAGTGCCACAAACTCAAGCTTTGACAAATTCGACATAGTAAAAACTATCAAAGAAAATAAATAATTAGAAATCATTAGGATAATAGTGTAAAGAAATAATTTTTTCTTTTAATGAATAATTTCCACCCAAATAATATCGTAATAGGCTAGTTAAGCATTTAAGAACTTCATATTATCTTTTACATTTTTTTAAGTATGAATCATGTTGTAACTCAAATACTATGTATTAAGAATTGCCATTTTACAGTAACGACATTAGTATAAAAATCTGTGTTAAGTTCATCATCTCAACTTTTCTTTCAACTACTGAATGTTGTTGTTGCTGCTACTACTACTATAATTTGTAATCATAGTCAATACTATTTTATCAAGTAAATAATTTTCACATCATTCAAAAAACAAAAAACTGTAAAGATGTAAAAGTTTAAGATGCAAAAGTAGGACCAACTAGTACAACCAATTATCGTTTCAATGTATAGGTATTTGAGTGTAAAAGAACATAATGAAAACTAAATGAAATATGAACATGATTAGCTAAAAGTATATACCTTACGGAAAGCAGAGTAGGAACTTAACTTGGAGAAGATTAGAGTTCAACCTTGAGGTTAAAGACTTTGTGGTGATAACATGTTAAAAAAATGTAGCTCAAAGTAACAATATAAAATAAGAAGATAAGTAGAATAAGAGAAGAAGAGATAACTTTCTTATTTCATCAACTGTTCAAGTGTATTCCATCTCACATTTCATGCCTCTATTTATACTATTACATATGAAGATTATAAAATAATTGTCTTAAACATGTCATTAACAATTGAGATCACGAGGAAGATCAAGGGAAGAGGTTATGGAGGTTTAGGAGTTACAATCATAATAGTGATGAGTAGTGGGAGGTTATTCACTGATGGGTGAAAATAGTGGGAGTAGTGGACATCCACATTAACTATAGGTTTTACAATAATATAATAAATATATGCCTATAAATGATCTTTATAAGTATAAAGAATACTTATTAGATTTGGTATTTAAGATGCATATTATTTTTGAATATACATTAATTAGTAATCATTATATATTTATAACTAATATTGTAAAAATAATTGATATATATTTTTGAAATTAATAATACTTAGTTTAATTAATTATAAAAGCTAAAAATATACGTCTTGTAAGAACAACATGGAATGCATGTTTGATCAAATAAATTAGTATTTAAAAATTTCATATCATAACATTATTCAAATGTTTGATAAAACTAATCTATAAATTCTAACTAAAAAATGAACTACATGCAATGTAAAATAACAAGCCAATACTATTAAAACAAGTAAATGGGAACCATAAATATAACACAAT
Organism: Nicotiana glauca; assembly: GCA_026770625.1. Lineage (NCBI taxonomy): Eukaryota > Viridiplantae > Streptophyta > Magnoliopsida > Solanales > Solanaceae > Nicotiana > Nicotiana glauca. The sequence goes on from MU675061.1 coordinate 23,170, forward strand.
TTTAAAATCTAAAAAATAAAAAATAATTTAACATATGTCAAATTCCAACATAATAAAATAAGTTCTAATACAGTAAGATTATGAAACATAATCAGTTTATAACCTCATTCAACAACAAAATTCTACTTTAATGACATCACTCATTGTATGTCAAATTTGTTAATGACTCATTATTTCTAATATTAGAAGGTGTAGCTTAAAAAAATTAGAATAATAACGCAGTTACGCTAAATGAAGATAAAACAAACAATAAGTAAAATATACAAGAAATTACATGAAATTACAAGAAGTAAAGGTAGAGAAATAAAAGATAAAAAATGTACAAGAAAAATATATTTTAAAAAAAGAGAAGAAATTAAAAGTAAAATAAAAGAAAAAGAAATTAAAATAATGAAAAAAAGTTATAAAGAAAATAAAATAAAATAAAATAAAAATTAGAAGGAAAGAAATTAAAAAGTAACCTTGTAATTGCACAGTATAATTATCACCATTTCTCACCTCCCCGCTGAGAATTGAAAAGTATAATTACACCTCTCCAATATATCCAATTACATCTAAATCTTATGTGGTTTTCCAAATAGGCTCTAAGAAAAAAGTAAGATGTTTAGAGCTAATTTATTTCTAAATAAAAAAATGTAAGTATAGGCTAAAGGAAAAGTGTGCCCAGAAAAGGGGAAAAAAAGTGCAGTACATATATTGAAAGAGATAAATAAATAATCTTTCGTTCAGTTAACATCACCCGGATCCGTGGCGCAATGGTAGCGCGTCTGACTCCAGATCAGAAGGTTGCGTGTTCGATTCACGTCGGGTTCAAAACTCCCGATCCATCCGGTTCCTTTTTTTTTTTTATTATATTTCGTTTTCACTCCCCAATACCCATTATACGATACAAGGTAAGCTGCCGCCCAATCGGTTCAAGCTAATTTATACCTTTGAGGTATGGGGTGAAGCTCTATTGGTATTTAATTTTTAATATTTAGAAAATAATATTATTATCGAAAATATTTTAAATAGATAAGTTGCATAAAAATTAAAGAAACCTATAAATAAGTGAAAAATATATATAGATGTGCTTTGTCAACACAAAAAAATAATCAAAACAATCACTATAGAATTGTTCTTGCTACTTACAAGAACAAGTGACTTACGTTGCAAAGAATTAAGTTTTCTATGTAGAAGAATTAAAAAGGATGACTAATCTGCAATTTAACCTTTGAACTTGTTGCTATGGAGGAGAATAGAGTTTTCTTTGTATTTGCAAAAAAATTGACAATTTTTTACTTTTGGGGATAGTAGCAGACTAGCGAACAAGATAAAGAATTGGAGAAGACTATAAATTAAGGCTTTTAGCAATAAGAAAAGGTCTTGACGTGTAATTTAATGTTTCAGTTCCTTTTTTAAAATTTTGAGTAATTACAAGCTTACTTTTAAGAATTTGGGCATTATATTAAGGACTTATTAGCAATTTTATTTTAATTAAAGCTTCTAATTGGGCTTATGTCTCACTATAAAAACACACCTTACTGCCCCGGGCTTACACCTCGAAATGTTGGGCGTATGCCTCTTGAGACTTTCACCCCACCATCATCTCATGGCTTTTTTTGTTCGCCTCGTTCAGGGCTCGCTATTTAAAACACTGATCTAAATCATAGGACACTCTGCTGAATTAATTCTGATATATATATATATATATAAGAAATTAAATATTAAATTATATTTTTTATGAAATAAATTAAGAAGAAAAGGAGTCTACTCCTTTCTTCATGAAGGCCATTATATTCATTAATTAATCTAAGTGTGTCATCAAATAATTTAATTTCTCAAAATTCCTCACTAAGAGAATCGAACTGATCACCAAAAACCGTCTTTCAAACACAAGCCAAAGCAGGAAATTATCCACTGCTTTAACATATCTTGCTTTGTTAAAATTGATGGACATTATGACAAAGCTGATCTGAAAACAGAAAATAAAAAGTCTATATCTTATCAATGAAAATACTCAATTAGTGGTGACAAAGAAATCCATTTAGATAGGTTGATAAATTCGCGGTAGATTGTAAATAGTAAACCGTTCATATCTAGAATAGTAGTTTCCTTTAATAACCTATATATATACACTGTCAAAAGAATTTGTAGTACTATTTACCAAAAGTAGTAGTATTAAATTATAACCACAAATATGTAACAGAATTAGTATGTCTATCCATACAAATATATATATAGATATATATTAAACAAAATGATAAGTAAAACAAGTAGTGAAGCTGAATAATCGGAAATAGATGGCCACCTATGGCATTAGCCTTTTTTCTTTTTGATTTTCCTTTCCTTTATGAGGGAAACAAGTTTTGTTTCTTCATCTTTTACAATTCTCTATTCTTTGAAACATTGCTCTCCTTCTTTCCCCTACCCCCAACCCTCTCTATCTCCATCTATGTATATAAAAATATATATACCCATGTAGAATTAAGCAACTCCACTTTTGGGATCTTCAAATATAATTTGAAGGACCCATAAAATTTCAATTTGTGTCAATAAAGGTATCACCTTTGATTATATTGCGCAAATAAGGTAAAAATAACTCCTCGAAAAAAGAAAAACATTTAGTGCAACGGTAAAGATGTCCGGAAGATCATTGTGAAGCTGAATTTTTCAAGGAAAAAATAGGGCAAAATGAGGTTTATTATAGGCATGTGTTTCATAATTTTGTGCATGGCAATTCGAGTAAACAGCTTTGTGGGCATAACATGGGGCAGAATGCAGTCACAACAATTAGTTCCATCAATGGTTGTTGACTTACTTTTACAAAATCAAATTCCAGTGTTGAGATTAAGAACTTCAGGCTCTGATATTAGTGAAATATTTTCTGGTACTAATATTAGCCTCGCTATTACCTTGGTAAATAATTACATGTGGCAGGCAAATAGGACAGACCTCGCGTATAATTGGGTAAATGACCGAGTCAAGAATCCGATCAACAAAGGTGTAAATATACAGTACGTATTCAATCCTTTTTATTTAAGGAACTTATATTATTGCAATCCCACGTGTTATTTCATTTGTTCGTCGTTGTTACTGTTTATTACTCCCTCCGGTCCATAATAAGTGTCTCTTTTACTTTTTGATTTTGGTCCAAAATAAGTGTCTAGTTAGGTAATCAAGAAAAAATTTAATTTATTTTTACTCTTTTACCCTTATGTGCAGAAGAGCAATAAATGTCACTATAATCATGCGTCCAATATTTAATAAGGGTAGTTTAGTCATACTAGGTAATTTTGTATAGGATTTAGTATTTTCTTAATGGGCGTGCTAAAAGTAAAAGAGACATTTATTATGGACCGGAGGGAGTACTTTATTTTTACTGTTTTTTGAGTTAGAGACGAAGCTAGGATTTGAACCTTATGGCTTCGGGATTATAATTTTTTCAGTTACCGAGTTCTAAATTAACAATTTATACATATCCATTGGATTTCTTAATACAATACAAATATAGGGTTGAACCCGCAATCAACACCGTGGTTCCGCCCCTGCCGTGAACCGAGAGTCTATCGAAAATAGCATCTCTACCTTCACACGGAAGGGTAGGTCTGCGTAAACAGTACCGCTCCCAGACCCCACCTGAGAGATAATATTGTCGTTGTTGTTGTTGTTGTTGCATTATTGCAATCGCCTTACTTAGACTTTACGATTTCATTTCCTTAATATATGTTCTTACATTTTTTGCAGATATTTAACCGTTGGGACTGAACCATTTTCGAATACGTTTATGAAAGCAGCAAGGACCGATCAAGTTGTGAACGTAATAAAATTAATACGACAAGCTCTTGACGATATGGGATTAGGGTATGTCAAAACTACAACTTCCCATGGAATGGATGTTTTAAAGCTTACAAATGTTCCATCAGAAGCCGATTTTCGCGATGACATAAAACAACAAATGCTTGAATCGTTAGAGTTCTATAATCAAACTGGAGCACCCTTTGATTTGATCATGTTTCCAATCCATTACATTAAAGAAGTATTGAATTACACTATGGAATTCGCTTTCTTTGATAATAAGAGCGGGTTCAAGATTCAAGATGGTAAATTTACGTACACAAATGTTGTGGAACTAATGATAGATTCCGTTGCATGGGCAATAAGAAAAGCAGGATACCCTAATATGAAAATTATGATAGGTCAAATTGGTTGGCCAACAGACGGATATCCACATGCAAATATTGAAAATGCAGAGAGATTTTATAAAGGTTTCTTGAAATTTATTGCTTCAAATAAAGGAACACCTCTTAAACCAGGTCCTATAGATGTATTTCTCCATAGTTTATCAGATGAAAATGAGTTTCGTACTATATTTGGTGCATTTCAAAGACACTGGGGAATTTACGAAGCAGATGGAAATCCAAAATACAAGATTGATTTTACATTACAAGATCGTGATACTTATCCAACTCAGGCTAAAGGGATTGTGAAAATGCCAAATAGGTGGTGTGTGTTTAATGGAAATAGAGAAGACATGGATTTGGTAAATAAGAATTATAATTCTGCATGCAATATAGCAGATTGTACGTCCCTGGAAAAAGGAGGTTCGTGTGATGGATTAAGTGATGATTCTAAAATTTCTTATGCTTTTAATGTATTCTTCCAAAAGCATAAGCAGCAAGTAGAATTGTGTGATTTTGATGGTTTAGCTGAAATTATGGCAGAAAACCCATCAACTGGTAACTGCGAGTTTCCTGTAGAGATATTGACATTCCAAGATCAAGCATCAAAAGATGGTATGATTTTAAGAATTTGATAAACACAGAATATTTTGTGTACCGAGCTGCTCGTCCTACCATTATTTTAGCGGTGAAACCGTGAAAGATCTAACATGATGGAATTGGTTGTGACAGAATTTAGATAAAAATGGAGACAAATAGTAAAAACATTGTATGTCATGTAATGAGTGCTAAGAACATGGTTGTTAATTAAAATATATTGGCCAAATATATAACTGGGCCCTTAAACTTGGCCTTTTTTGTCACTTGGGCACTTAAACATAGAGTTGTTCCTATTAGACCCTTCAACTAACTCACATATGTGCCAATTGGACACTTTGTAGACCATCTGAGAAAAACTTTTATTAAAATTATTGGATACGTAATTAGCTGCAAATGTATATTTGATAACTTTTAAGGCTTTCTTCTTTGCTTATGAAATAGTTGCATTTGTATATCGCTTTGCTCTTTTGTTGAAGTACTATTTNTATATTCCAATTAATTAAAGGGTATTACTTTCTATATTGCTTTTTGCCTTCACTTTAGTGCCTTTTTATATCTACTCCAGTAAATTTTTTTGCACCCCAACCTCTTGAAGGAAGCATGTGCTTAATCTAAGGTCATTTTTTTTTTTTTTTTAAAAGGAAAAGAGGGAGGGAAAAGAGAGCCCATTTTCAAATCCTAAAATAAAAACTAAAAATAACAATAATGATTGTCAAAATAAATAAATAATAAGAAAGCGCTCCTATTTTTTCAATTTTCTCTTATTGTTATATTTCCTTACGATTACTCTTGCAAAATTAGACTTTTTGATTCCGAGTATGCATTTCAATCCAATATTTTTTGCTGTTGTTGTTGTTAGTCTATACAAAATTTCAGTGAACTATTAAAATTAGAAGATAATATTATGTATGTATGGGTCAGAATCCGACCCCACAATAATTAACAAAGTTAATCCCGTCTTAAGTTGATTCACGATTAATAAGTGGTACGACCACTCAGAATTAACAGTACTTAACCCTTATTTGATTCGATCAACAAGGCTACGGCCCACCCGCCATCACGAAGGTGCAGCCCCAACGTGGTCACGACCATTCATTGCCAGCTCATGAAGTTCACAGCTATAAATACTAAGAGAGGGAACCCTAGAAAAGGGGGGGCTTCTTCTTCGCCACTACACACAAAGAGGTGAGGGACACAGAGATACCCATATGTTGGGAAAGTAAAATACCATTGTAAGGCTCTGATCCTCTCCATGTAGAGGCAGACCAAACCAATATTATCAATAAAAGCTTCTATTATTTCCCCTCTTCATTCTGAGTACTTATTTTCGTTTCCTTCATTTGGTTCAATGGATTATTACGGTTTGCTATGATTGTCCCGCGATCTATTTATATTATTTTATACTCATAAAGTATATGATAACTTTTGAGGCAAACAAAGTATACGCCACATACATATAAGGACTTGTCTAGTAATTTTAGTCCCTATAAATTATTGTATTCATGACAAGTGGGTTGGAAGAATCATAACAAAGAAAAATTTTATTTGCTAAAATATACTATGCAACTTCATGATATGGATAGGAATGTTGAATATAACACAATCCCAAATGAAAACAACAACAAGAAGAACAATAAAAATAAAACAAAGAGAATTCAAACGAGAGTAAACTAAGTAAGGCCCTAATTGTGGTAAATAATTGACAAAGATTAATTAGGTATATTAAATCACCATAATTACCTAAAATGTAGAATAAAAGTTATAGAAATTAAAACAAGGAGGAAATTAAGATCAGCTCACCATACAAGAGTTTCCTTCTTGAAGCTGCATCTTTTCTTTTCGAAATCTAAAAAAAGCAACAGAACATATGAACATGAATATCTCATACTTACTTTATTTTGAACAGAAAAGAAAAAACATGGTCACGACACAATGGTAGATAAATCTTCAAGAAAAGAAGAAATGAAGGAAAACAACTATACTGACGAATCATTGTTGCTTAATGTCTTCTTGTTTGAAGCAATACGAACTGATCTATATTAATGAAGGCAGATGTGGAGTCAGAATCTAAAGTTTATGGGACATATAGCGATCTCAATTAAATATATAATACAACAATATTTACGATCAAATATTCATAATATTTAATGATTTTATAAATATATTTACAGTTGGTCATAGGAAACACGTGAACCCATAGCTGCACTATAGCTCTGCCCTTATTGAAGGAAAGAACAATGGTGATGATTAAACAAAAATCTCGGAATCGTGTTGAATTTCTGTTTTATGGTCCTAAAATGCCAAAAAACGAGGAACAATCGTGGGAAAAAAACGACTATCGTTCATTAGGTTTCCCTCAAAACTTTAGGCGATTCGGAGCCGATCAACCGAATTCATGCAGATGGCGTGGACTAAATTAAAGCAGAGGAAATTTTGAAATCATTATGAGTTCCTGTTTTATGCCCCTAAAACGTCAAAAACGAGGAATGGTAATGCCAAAGCGATGACTATTGTTCTTTAGGTCATTTTTATGGGTTCACAAAATTTTAGGCAATTTGGAGCCGTTCTCCCGAATTCATGCAGATGGTGTGGGCTATGACACACGAAAATCTAGTAATCGTCCTGAATTGTTGTTTTAAAGCCCTAAAACGCCAAAAAATGAGGAAAGGCCATGGCAAAGCAATGTTTATTTTTAGTTAGGCTGTTTCTTATGGGCCCACAAAACTTTAGAGGGTTCGAAGCTAGTCGCCAAAATTCATGCAGATGGCATAGACTATAGCACACGAAAATATAAGAATTGTGCTAAATTCTTATTTTATGGTCTTAAAATGCCAAAAAAAAGATAGGAACAGTCGTAATGAAATGATGATTATGGTTTATTAGGTCTTTTTTTATGGTCCCGCAAAATTTTAAGCGATTCGGAGGCGGTCACCTGAATTCATGAGATGACGTGTACTATATAGCATACAATAATTTGAAAATCATGTTGAATTCTTATATTATGGACCTAAAATAAAAAAAAATGAAGAATAGTCATGGCGAAGCGATGACAATTGTTCATTAGGTCATATTTTATATATGATCTCGCAAAAGTTTAAGCGATTAGGAGTCAGCCGCCCTAATTCATGCAGACGGCGTGGATAACACACAAAAATCTAAAATTTTTGCTAAATTCCTGTTTATTAACCCTAAAATGCAAAAAACGAGTCGTTTTAATGGTTCGGGGAAATTTAAGGCGATTTGGAACTGGTCGCCCGAATTCATGTAGATGGCGTGGACTGTAGCATACGAAAATCAGTAAATCGTGTTGAATTTTTTTTAATATGGTCCTAAATTGCCAAAAAAGGTGAAACGATCATGGCGAAGCGATGATTATTGTACATTCATTACTTTTCTATGGTCCCGCAAAATATAAGGTCATTCAGAGTCGGTCGCCCAAATTCATGCAGATGACTTGAACTATAGCACACAAAAATCTGAGAATCGTGTTGAATTTTTATTTTATGGTCCTAAAATACCAAAAACAAGAAACGGGCATGGCGAAGTAATGAATATTGTTCTTTAATTCATTTTTATGGTCCCGCAAAATTTTAGGTGATCCGGAACCAGTCTCCCGAATTCATACGTGTGGCATGACTATTATTCATTAGATTATTTTTATAACACATGAAAATCTGGGAATCGTACAAAAAAAAAAAGAAAAACTGTCATGGCGAAGCGATGACTATTATTCATTAGATTATTATTATAGTCCCGCAAAAGTTTAGGCGATTCGGAGTCGGTCGCTTGAATTTATGCAAATGGCGTGCCCTATAGTACTAGAAAATCTAGGAATCATGCTGAATTCCTATTTTATGGACCTAAAATGTCAAAAAATGAAGAAAGGTTATGGCAGATTGAAGACTGTTGTTCATTAGAACATTTTTGTGGTCTCACAAAATTTTAGTCGATTCGGAGCCGGTCGCCGGAATTCATGCAGATGACATGGACTATAGCACACAAAATTGAGAATCGTTCTGAATTTTTGTTTTATGACCCTACAATGCTAAACAAATGAGGAACGACCATGATAAAGCGATGACTATTGTTCATTAGGTCATTTTTTATGGTTTCGCAAATTTAGGCGATTCAGAGTCAGTCGCTCGGATTCAGCAGATGGCATGGACTATAGCACACGAAAATCTAAGAACCGTGCCGAATTCCTATTTTAGGGCTCTAAAATGCCAAAAATGAGTAATGGTCATGGCGAAGAGATAACTATTATTCATTAGGTAGTTTTTATGGTCCCACAAAATTTTAGGAGATTCGTAGCCGGTCACCCGAATTCATGCAGTTGACGTGGGCTATTGCATAGGAAAATCTGGAAATCGTACTGAATTCCTATTTTATGGCCGTAAAATAACAAAAAAATGAGGAACGATTACGGCGAATCGATGAATATTGTTCATTAGGTCGTTCCCCAAAAAGTTTAGGCGATTTATAGCTGGTCGCCCGAATTCATACAGATGGCGTGGACTATAGCACACGAAAATCTGGGAATCATGCTGAATTCTTATTTCAAGGCCTCAAATAAAAAACAATGAGGAAAATGGTGAAAGGATGACTATTGTTCATTAGGTCGTTTTTTATGGTCCTGCAAAAGTTTAGGCGATGTTGGGTCAGTCGCTCGTATTCATGTAAGTGCCATGGAATATAGCACACGAAACTCTGGGAATTGTGTTGAATTCCTGTTTTATGGTCCCAAAATACTAAAATAACGAGAAATAGTTATTGTAAAGCAATTACTATAGTTCATTTTTGATAGTTCCGCAAAATTTTAGGCGATTCGGAGTTGGTCGCCCAAATACATGCAGATGACGTGGACTATTGCACACAAAAATCTGAAAATCATGCTGAATTCCTATTTAAGACGCTAAAATACCAACAAAAAAAATGAGCAATGTCATGGCGAAGTGATTACTATTGTTCGTTAGGTCGTTTTATGGTCTAGCAAAATTTTATGCGGTTCAGAGCCGGTCATGCACATGACATGGACTATAGCGCACGAAAATCTAGGAATCGTGCTGAATTCTTTTTTATGGCCCTAAAATACTAAAAAAAAGGTAATGATTTGATGGTGAAGCAATGACTATTTTTCATTTGGTCAATTTTTATGGTCCCACAAAATTTTAGGCAATTCAGAGTCGGTCGCCCGAATTCATGTAGATGGCGTGGACTATAGTGCATCAAATTTGGAATCGTGCTGAATTCCTATTTGAAGTACCTAAAATGCCAAAAATTGATGAATGGCCATGGAGAAGCGATGACTATTGTTCATTAGGTCATTTTTATGGTCCCGTAAAATTTTAGGCGATTCGAAGTCAGTAGCTATGCAGATGGCGTGGATTATAGCATACAAAAATTTAGAAATCATGCTGATTTCCTATATTATAGCCCTAAATACGAAAAAAGGAGTAACGCTCATGGCGAAGCGGTGACTATTGTTCATTAAATTATTTTTTTATGGTCCCGCAAAATTTTAGGCGATTCGTAGCCGGTCGCACGAATTCACGCTGATGGAATGGACTATAGAAACAAAAATCTAGGAATCGTGTTGAATTCCTATTTTATGGCCCTAAAATACTAGGGGTGGGCGTTTAGGCAGTTCGAATTGGATATGAGAATTTCGGTTTGGATTTTCAATTTTTGGATTGAATAAATGACAATCCAAATAAGTTTGGATTGAATCGGATCTTTTAAGTTCAGTTTTGGATTAATCGGTTTGGATATTAAGACAAGAGGGGTTGCTCTGATGGTAAGCAACCTCCACTTCCAACCGAGAGGTTGTGAGTTCGAGTCTCCCCAAGATCAAGGTGGGAAATTCTTGGAGGGAAGGATGCTGGGGGTCTATCTGGAAACAGCCTCTCTACCCTAGGGTAGGGGTAAGGTCTACGTACACATTACCCTCCCCAGACCCCACTAAGTGGGATTATACTGGGTTGTTGTTGTTGTTGATATTAAGAATTTTCGATTTTGAGCGTATAAATTGAGACTGTTTCTACTTTTTACAAAAATAAATATCCAAATAAAGTACTCATGTTAAATTTCCTAAGAAGTTCCCCATTCTTGCAAATAAAGTATTCAAGTAATGAAATTATTAGTAAAAAATACAACAGAGACATTAATACGGTCAATAAGAAATAGCAATAGTAAAATCATGTCTAAATAGAAAGTATTTTGACACTAACTTAGTAATTTATATTAAATATATGAGATAATATGTAATGGATAGGGTATCGAACTTATTATTATTCGCATATGGCTAATGGACTAAATATAACGTATAAAAATTTCAAATTTTTAATATCAAAATCTATAGTACCAAATTAAATATCCAATCCGAAATCAAAAAATTATAAAATTAAATCCAAAATTCAATCTGTAATATGAAATATGAAAATATATTTACAGTTGGTCATAGGATACACGTGAACCCATAACTGCACTATAGCTCTGCCCTTATTGAAGGAAAGAATAATGTTGATGATTAAACAAAAATCTAGGAATCGTGTTGAATTTCTGTTTTATGGTCCTAAAATGCCAAAAAACGAGGAACGGTCATGGCGAAAAAAATGACTATCGTTCATTAGGTGTCCCTGAAAACTTTAGGCGATTCAAAGCCGGTCACCCGAATTCATGCAGATGGCGTGGACTAAAGCACACGAAAATTTAAAAATCATTATGAATTCCTGTTTTATGGCCCTAAAACGTCAAAAATGAGGAATGGTAATGCCAAAGCGATGACTATTGTTCTTTGGATTATTTTTATGGCCCCACAAAATTTTAGGCAATTCGGAGCCGGTCTCCTGAATTCATGCAGATGTTGTGGGCTATGACACACAAAAATCTAGGAATCATCCTGAATTGCTGTTTAAAAGCCCTAAAATGCTGAAAAATGAGGAAAGGTCATGGCAAAGCGATGTTTATTTTTAGTTAGGCTGTTTCTTATGGGCCCACAAAACTTTAGGGGGTTCAAAGCTAGTCGCCAAAATTCATGCAAATGGCATAGAATATAGCACACGAAATATAAGAATTGTGCTAAATTCCTGTTTTATGGTCTTAAAATGCCCCAAAAAAAACATAGGAACGGTAGTAATGAAATGATGATTATTGTTTATTAGGTCTTTTTTTATGGTCCCACAAAATTTTAGGTGATTCGGAGCCGGTCGCCTGAATTCATGAGATGGCGTGTACTATAGCATAAAAAAATTTGAAAATCATGTTGAATTCTTATATTATGGACCTAAAATCCAAAAAAATGAAGAACAATCATGGAGAAGCGATGACAATTGTTCATTAGGTCATATTTTATGGTCTCGCAAAATTTTAGGCGATTTGGAGCTAGCCACCCTAATTCATGCAGACGGTGTGGATAACACACAAAAATTTAAAAATCTTGCTGAATTCCTTTTTATTAACCCTAAAATGCAAAAAACGAGTCATTTTAATGGTCCGAGGAAATTTAAGGCGATTTGGAACCGGCCGCCCAAATTCATGCAGATGGCGTGTATTATATCATACAAAAATCGGTGAATCGTGTTGAATTTTTTTTATATGGGCCTAAATCACCAAAAAATGTGAAATGATCATGGCGAAGCGATGATTATTGTTCATTCATTACTTTTCTATGGTCCTACAAAATATAAGATGATTCGGAGTCGGTCGCCCAAATTCATGCAGATGGCGTGAACTATGCACACAAAAATTTGAGAATCGTGTTGAATTTTTATTTTATGATCCTAAAATACCAAAAATAAGAAATGGTTATGGCGAAGTAATAAATATTATTCTTTAATTCATTTTTATGGTCCCGCAAAATTTTAGGTGATCCGGAACCAGTCTCCTGAATTCATACGTGTGGCATGGACTATAGCATACGAAAATATGAGAATCGTACAAGAAAATGAGAAAATGTCATGGCGAAGCGATGACTATTATTCATTAGATCATTTTTATAGTTCCGTAAAAGTTTAGGCAATTCGGAGTCGGTCGCTTGAATTTATGAAAATGGCGTGTCCTATAGCACAGGAAAATCTAGGAATCATGTTGAATTCCTATTTTATGGACCTAAAATGTCAAAAAAATGAATAAAGGTTATATGACGACCCAAAAGGGTCATCACCTATTTTCTTTCTCATTCTGTGCTTCAGAGGCCTCAAAAATCTCATTTAGGGTTGCCTCAATTTGCGTGCACAATTCGGGCGCGTAGCCGGAAAGCCTAAATGTGAAATTCTGTGAAATGTTGCTAAATTTTGATATTAAGATGATTAAATTTGACTTTGGTCAAAATTTTTGGTAAACGGAGCCGGGCCCGTAATTTGACAGTCTCGGAGGGTCCGTAAAAAAATATGGGACTCAGCCGGAATCGAAATCTGAGGTCCCGAGCCCGAGAAATGAATTTTTTTAAAAGAAATTGTTTTTCAGAAATTGTTAAGGAAATTCGAAATGAAAATTGATTAGAACGCATTGGTATCGGGCCCGTATTTTGGTTCCGATACTGGTCTTACATGTGTTTTAAGATATTTCTGCGAAATTTGGTTGAAATCGGACGTCGTTTGACGTGTTTCGGACTTAAATCTCTAAATTCGAAAGTTTATGAAGTTTGATGAAAAACTAGTGATTTTGATATTAAGATGATTAAATTTGACTTTGGTCAATATTTTGGGTAAACGGACCCGGACTCGTGATTTGATGGTCTCGGAGGGTCCGTGAAAAAATATGGGACTCGGACGTATGCCCGGAATCGAAATCCAAGGTCCCGAGCCCGAGAAATGAAATTTTTTAAAAGAAATTGTTTTTCTGAAATTGTTAAGGAAATTCGAAATGAAAATTCATTAGAACGCATTGGTATCGGGCCCGTATTTTGGTTTCGGTACATGTCTTACATGTGTTTTAAGATATTTCTTTGAAATTTGGTTGAAATCAGACGTCATTTGACGTGTTTCGGACTTAAATCTCTAAATTCGAAAGTTTATGAAGTTTGATGAAAAACTAGTTATTTTGAGGTTTGATTCATTGATTTTGATGTTATTTTGGCTATTTGATCGCACGGTTAAGTTCGTAGGATGTTGTTGAGTTAGGGTATGTGATTGGTTAGGAGTCTCGAGGGCTCGGGAGTGTTTCAGAGGTGTTCCGGGAGGTTTTAGAACTTAGAAAAATTGCAGAAAAGTCTGCAACAGGTGCCCAGTCATTTCCTTCTTCGCGATCGCACTCCCTCTCTCGCGTTCACGAAGCATCAGAATTTTCTTCATCGCGTTCGCGTAAGCCAAATTTGGGACCCCAGTATTTTCCTCTTCGCATTTGCATTCAACAGTTCGCGAACGCATAGCCTTGCAGCTTTCTTCATCGCGTTCGCGTGGGCCTTCACGCGTTCGCATAGAACAAATCCCTGGACCCCCTAGCTTTTCTCCTTCGCGTTCGCATCCTCCCAATCGCGAACGCGGTGACCTGCCTAATTACTCTTCGCGAACGCGATCCTCTTCCCACGAACGCAAAGGGCAAATTTCACCTAGTTATATTTCCCAAAACAGTGTAGTCGCGGACCATTCACAAAAACACTCGAGTTTCATCTTCTCCAAGGTCCTTAGGCATCCATTGAAGCTCCCTTTCATCAAGACCACTTGCGTTAGTAAATGTCAGCTTATTTTCTTCATTTTTCATAATTAATTATTCAATTCCTAAGCTCAAATCATGTAGCTTAGGGTGGAAATTGGGGGAAATGGGTAGAATTAGGGCTTTTCAATTTTTCTTGATTTAGACCTAATTTTGGGGTCGAATTTAAAAACAAAATATATATTCGGGCTCGTGGGGGAAATGGGTGATATAAATTTGGTCCGAACCTCGTGTTTTGACCAAGCGGGCCCGGGGTCGATTTTGGAATTTGTGGAAGAAAGCTTGGAAATTTATAATTAGGCACAGGGTTTGATTTGTTTAGCATATATTGATATTATAAAGTCCTTATTATATAGATTTGATTGAGTTCGAGCCGAATTCGAGAGGGAAAGCAGTTATTGTGGATTGATTTGGCCTTGAAAGTTTGAGGTAAGTGTTTGGTCTAACCTTAGCTTGAGGGAATAAGAGTTGAGTCTTGTTTGCTACTTGCTAACTGTCGAGTACAGTGTATAGGCATGATGACGGGTATCTATACACTGATGTCTAGCATGACCGTGAGTCCTTAAAATGTAATTATTATGATTTTGTTGAAATTTTCATGCTTAATTGAGGATTCCTATATAATGTAAAGAACATATGAAAGACATTATGATTATCTGATTCCTGGAGCATTGGCTCGAATGATAAAGTGAATTATAAAGTAAGAAACGGAAGAAAGAGATGATTTAACGGTTATTCCCTTGCCGGGATGTTTTGCTGGTAGTTGATCTTCTCCCTTGCCGGGATTTAACTACTTTATTGTATTCCCTTGCCGGGATTTTCTTCCATTGTTTGTTTACTTCTTTGCCCCATATTTATGACTGTTGTTTGGATGAGGGAGAATGATATTGGTGGATCGGGTTGCACGCTGCAACAATGATGAATGATATTGGTGGATCGGGTTGCACGTCGTAACAGTGATAAATGATATGGATTGGGTTGCACGCCGCAACAGTGATAATGATATGGATCGGGTTGCACGCCGCAACAATGATAAATAATATCCATATGGATCGGGTTGCACGCCGCAACAATGATATTTATGGGTTGGTTTGCGCGCCACAACAATGATATTTGAGGATCGGGTTGCACGCCGCAATAATGCTAAATGATGTTCATGGATCGGGTTGCACGCCGCAACAATGATATTTGAGGATCGGGTTGCACGCCGCATCAGTTGCTAATTCAAGTGTGTTTTATTTGGAATATTCGTTACTTGACTCGCTATAAATTCTTTGGTTGCTTCTACCTTTATATCGCGGTTTCCCAATTTGAACTTTGCCTCCCCATAACATGTTCCCCCTTCTGTTATTGACTATTACTTCCTGTATTTCTTTCCGTTGTTTGTATATATTTGGACTGCATAGGTTTATCTGGTAGTCTGGTCCTAGCCTCGTCACTAATTCACCGAGGTTAGGCTAGGCACTTACCAGCACATGGGGTCGGTGTGCTGATGCTACACTCTGTACTCTTTTACATAGATCCAGGTTTTGGTCAGCAGCTCCAGTAGCGTGGGTGCAGATTTCCAATCCAGCGAGACACCAAGGTAGCCTTGCAGGCGTCCGCAGGCCCGACATCTCCCCTATCCTTTATACTTGACTGTTATCTCATTCTATCTGAGAAAAAACAGAGATGTTTCTTTCAGACCTTGTATTTAGTATTCTTAGATATTCGTGAGTATGTGACTCTAGTTCTTGGGTAGAGATTTATGTTGGGAATTCCGTATCTTATTCAATTATTTGAAATTTAAGACTTCCGCTTATGAATTTAATTCTGTTGCCGTTATTTTAATGTTGTTAATTATTAAAAAGGAATAGGTGCTTAATGAAAAGTGATTAAGTTTGGCTTGCCTAGCTCCTACTAGTAGGCGCTATCATGACTCCCGAAGGTGAAAAATCTGGGTCGTGACAGGTTATGGCAAAGTGAAGACTGTTGTTCATCAGATCATTTTTGTGGTCCCACAAAACTTTAGTCGATTCGGAGCCGGTCACTGGAATTCATGCAGATGACATGGACTATAGCACACAAAATTGAGAATTGTATTGAATTCTTGTTTTATGACCCTACAATGCTAAACAAATGAGGAGCGACCATGACGAAGCGATGACTATTGTTTATTAGGTCATTTTTTATGGTTTCGCGATTTTAGGCGATTCAGAGTCAGTTGCCCGGATTCAGCAGATGGCATGGACTATAGCACACGAAAATCTAGGAACCGCGCTGAATTCCTATTTTATGGCTCTAAAATGCCAAAAATGAGTAATGGTCGCGGCGAAGAGATAACTATTATTCATTAGGTCCTTTTTATCGTCCCGCAAAATTTTAGGAGATTCATAACCGGTCACCTGAATTCATGCAGTTGACGTGGTCTATTACATAGGAAAATCTGCAAATTGTACTGAATTCCTGTTTTATGGCCCTAAAATACAAAAAAAAAAAAATGAGGAACGATTACGGCAAATCGATGAATATTGTTCATTAGGTCGTTCCCCTAAAAGTTTAGGCGATTTGGAGCTGGTCGCCCGAATTCATACATATGGCGTAGACTATAGCACACGAAAATCTGGAAATCATGCTGAATTCTTGTTTCAAGGCCTCAAATAAAAAACAATGAGGAAAAATGATGACTATTGTTTATTAGGTCATTTTTTATGGTCCTGCAAAAGTTTAGGCGATGTTGGGTCAGTCGCTCGTATTCATGTAAATGTCGTGGAATATAGCACACGAAACTCTGGGAATTGTGTTGAATTCCTATTTTATGGCCCCAAAATACTAAAATAACGAGCAAGAGTTATGGTGAAGTGATTACTATAGTTCATTTTTGTCACAACCCAATATCCCACCACATGAGTCGTAATGACACTTAGTCTCTAAGACGAAGTAAGCCGATTTTTAGTAACGATTCAAGCCAGTTTTTTTAAGGATAATCAAAACAAGTGTCGAAACCAACAGGGAAAATAGTTATAACAACTTTCCAAGACTGGTAATATTGAGTCATGAACTCTAATTTAATACATGAAATGATCTGAAGGATATTAAATATATATTACTGCTCGAATAATAATTAACAGTACCATAAGAGGGAATGACTCCAAAGGATTGCGACAACCAAACAGCCCTACCTTAAATCTTTGTAATCACACTCTAACTCTGTCCGAGTCTTATATCTCCAATATAAGATGATTCGGAGTCGGTCGCCCAAATTCACGCAGATGGCGTGGGCTATAGCACACAAAAATCTGAGAATAGTGTTGAATTTTTATTTTATGATCCTAAAATACCAAAAATAAGAAACGATCATAGCGAAGTAATGAATATTGTTCTTTAATTCATTTTTATGGTCCCGCAAAATTTTAGGTGATCCGGAACCAGTCTCCCAAATTCATACGTGTGGCATGGACTATAGCATATGAAAATATGGGAACCGTACTAAAAAAATAAGAAACTGTCATGGCGAAGCGATGACTATTATTCATTAGATCATTTTTATAGTCCCGCAAAAGTTTAGGCGATTAAGAGTCGGTCGCTTGAATTTATGCAAATGGCGTGTCCTATAGCACAGGAAAATCTAGGAATCATGCTGAATTCCTATTTTATGGATCTAAAATGTCAAAAAATGAAGAAAGGTTATGTGACGACCCAAAGGGTCATCACCTATTTTCTTTCTCATTTTGTGCTTCCGCGGCCTCGAAAACCTCATTTAGGGTTGCCTCGATTTGCGTGCGTAGTCTGGGCGCGTAGCCGGAAAGCCTAAATGTGAAATTCTGTGAAAAGTTGCTAAATTTTGATATTAAGATGATTAAATTTGACTTTGGTCAATATTTTGGGTAAACAGACCCGGACCCGTGATTTGATGGTCTCGGAGGGTCCGTGAAAAATTATGGGACTCGAACGTATGCCCGGAATCGAAATTCGAGGTCCCGAGCCCGAGAAATGAATTTTTTTTAAAAAAATTATTTTTCTGAAATTGTTAAGGAAATTCGAAATGAAAATTCATTAGAACGCATTGGTATCGGGCCCGTATTTTATTTCTGGTACATGTCTTACATGTGTTTTAAGATATTTTGTTGAAATCGGACGTCGTTTGACGTGTTTCGGACTTAAATCTCTAAATTTGAAAGTTTATGAAGTTTGATGAAAAACTAGTGATTTTGAGGTTTGATTCATTGATTTTGATGTTATTTTGGCTATTTGATCGCACGGTTAAGTTCGTAGGATGTTGTTGAGCTAGGGTATGTGATTGGTTCGGAGCCCCGAGGGATCGGGAGTGTTTCAGAGGTGTTGTGGGAGGTTTAAGAACTTAGAAAAGTTGCAAAAAAATCTGCAACAGGTGCCCAGTCATTTCCTTCTTCGCGATCGCACTCCCTCTCCCGCGTTCGCGAAGCATCATAATTTTCTTCATCGCGTTCGCATATGATATCTCGCGTTTGCGTAAGCCAAATTCGGGACCCCAGTATTTTCCTCTTCGCTTTCGCATTCAACGGTTCGCGAACGCGTAGCCTTGCAGCTTTCTTCATCGCATTCGCATGAGCCTTCACGCGTTCGCATAGAACAAATCCCTGGACCCCGCAGGTTTTCTCTTTCGCGTTCGCATCCTCCCAATCACGAACGCGGTGACCTGCGCAGTTACCCTTCGCGAATGCGGTCCTCTTCCCGCGAACGCGAAGGGCAAATTTCCCCCAGTTATATTTAATTTCCAAAACAGTGTAGTTGCGGACCATTCACAAAATACCCGAGTTTAATTTCCAAATTTAGTATTTAATGTGTCGAATGTCAAATAGTAGTTAAGTCACATAAACATGTAGCAATTATGGCATAAATTCAAGACACGACATAGCACGAGGATACCTTGACTCAATAATAACAAGCAACACAATAAAGGAAAATGTCGAACATAAAGAATCACAGTGATAGTGGAGCCAACTCAAGCCTCAAACACCCCTTTTCCCTTTAAATTCGACTCCAAATTAATCGTATCTCTAGCAAACTTCTTTGAGAATTGAATAATGGAGCACCCTGAAGCAAACAACGTTACAACAGCTATTCTGTTTTTTTCCAAGTGAACGTGCAGCAGTAAGTTCCGGTCAAAATTATCCCGAAATTGAACCGTGACCGGAATGAAACGCTCTGTTCCTCGTAGGCAACCACAGCTTGAATCAAATACTTTTGTCACAAAAGGATGGATGTTATCGAAGAAGTCATGAGCTTTATGTGAACGTTGCAAGAAGCAAAGTTGGAAATATGAGTTATGGTTGTGAAACGAGATTTTGGGGAAGAAATGAGGAAAGTAGATGGAGGAGAAATGGATTAATAGGTTGATTTTTCTTAAGGCTCCACCTAAATGAGCATTAGCTGTGAGTGTTTGGTTGTGTTCTGGAACGGAAGGTCAATGAAGTCGGTTTCTGATGGAGATTCAAAGTGCCCAAGAGAAGAGCTTTTATTGAATACACCAACAGCAAGAAACGAATTTATTGTGGACGCATTGGCATTTTTCAATGAATGAATTTTGTCCAAGAAAATCGAAGAAGGGTGAAAAGAGAAAAGAATATTTGGAGGATCTTCTGCTCAAGAAAAGCTGTCGTTCTTCAGCTTTTGTCGAGGTCTCATGGATATATCTTTAGGTTTCCTAATGTGTTCTTATATGTAGGAGGTAGGGTTTTAGTAAAAGATAATGGGTATTTTTCTCATAACACATCAACTTTAGCATTTTAGGTCCGAATCACGTCAAATGATATTCGTTTTTCATCAATTTTTCACATAAACATCTTAAATCATATATAAGACTTGTATCAGGCGCCGGAACCAAAATATGGGCCCGATATTAACATATTCTAATCAAATTTCATTTCAAATTTCCTTAAACAATTTCAGAAAATAATTTCCTTTAAAAATTCATTTCTCGGGCTTGGGACCTCGGAATCTGATTCCGGGCATACACCCAGGTCCCATATTTTCCTACGGATCCTCCGGGATCGTCAAATTATTGGTCCGGGTCCGTTTACCCAAAACGTTGACCGAAGTCAAATTAACTTATTTTATAGCCATATTTTACCAATTTTTTTTTATAGATTTTCATATTTAAGCTTTCCGGGCATGCGCCTGGACTGCGCACGCAAAATAAGGCGAGGCTAAAAGAGGATTTCAAGGCCTCAAAAACACATAATTAAATTTAAAAACAAGATATATATGTAGATATGCTCGGCCAAAGTCTGATCTTGTGCATGCTCATTTGAAATTTTAGTCTATCTTATGATTTTCCAACTTGACTTAGACTTACGCCCCTCCTTAGACCCCAAAATACTTATAATATACTTCATACACTTATTATCATATCCAACTGATATCCATCATATTAATAGTTCGCCTTTGCACACAAAATAATATAATTAGCGCACATCAACTTTCTTAATAGCTTAAGTACTTCAAAATTATTTTGGGGTGTTACAATTTTTGATAGTCCCGTAAAATTCTAGGCGATTCGGAGTCGGTCGCCCAAATACATGCAGATGACGTGGACTATTGCACATGAAAATCTGGAAATCATGTTGAATTCCTATTTTAAGACACTAAAATACCAACAAAAAAATGAGGAATGTCTTCGCGAAGTGATTACTATTGTTCATTAGGTCGTTTTTATGGTCTAGCAAAATTTTATGCGGTTCAGAGCCGGTCGCCCGAATTCATGCACATAACATGGACTATAGCACACGAAAATCTAGGAATCGTGCTGAATTCTTTTTATGGCCCTAAAATATTAAAAAAAAGGTAAAGATTAATGGTGAAGCAATGACTATTTTTCATTAGGTCGTTTTTTATAGTCCCACAAAACTTTAGGCAATTCGGAGTCGCTCGACCGAATTCATGTAGATGGCGTGGACTGTAGCACATCCAAATTTGGAATCGTGCTGAATTCCTATTTTAAGGACCTAAATGACAAAAATTGATGAACGGTCTTGGAGAAGCGATGATTATTGTTCATTAGATCGTTTTTATGGTCCCGTAAAATTTTAGGCGATTCGGAGTTAGTTGTTATGCAGATGGCGTGGACTATAGCACATAAAAATTTAGAAATCATATTGATTTCCTATTTTACAGCCCTAAATACGAAAAAAGGAGTAACTCTCATGACGAAGCGATGGCTATTGCTCATTAAGTAATTTTTTTATGGTCCCGCAAAATTTTAGGCGATTTGTAGCCGGTCGCACGAATTCACGTTGATGGCGTGGACTATAGAAACGAAAATCTAGGAATCGTGTTGAGTTCCTATTTTATGGCCCTAAAATACTGGGGATGGGCATTTAGGCAGTTCGAATTGGATATGAGAATTCGATTTGGATTTTGATTTTCGGATTGAAGAAATGACAATCAAAATAAGTTCGGATTGAATCGGATATTTTAAGTTCAGTTTTGGATTAATCAGTTTTGATATTAAGAATTTTCGATTTTGAGCGTATAAACTGAGATTGTTTCTACTTTTTACAAAAATGAATATCCAAATAAAGTACTCATATTAAATTTCCTAAGAAGTTCCTCATTCTTGCAAATAAAGTATTCAAACATTGAAATTATTATTAAAAAAATACAATAGAGACATTAATACGGTCAATAAAAAATAGCAAAGTAAAATCATGTCTAAATAGAAAGTATTCTGATACTAACTTAGTAATTTATATTAAATATATAAGATAATATCTAATGGATATGATATTGAACTTATTATTATTCGCATATGGCTAATGGACCAAATATAACGTACACAAATTTCAAATTTTTAATATCAAAATCTATAGTACCCAATCAAATATCCAATCCGAAATAAAAAAAATTAAAATTAAATCCAAAATTCAATTTGTAATATGAAAATCTAGACCAATAATCCAAAATTCAGATTTCGGTTTGGATTTCGAATTTGCTCAAACGATGCACGCCCCTATAACATGCCATAAAATGAGAAACGGTCTTGGCGAATTGATTATTGTTAAGTAAGTTTTTTTTATAGTTCCGCAAAATTTTAGGCGTTCCGGGGCCGGTCACTCGAATTCATGCATATGGCATGGACTATAGAATATAAAAATCTGATAATCGTACTGAATTCCTATTTTATGACCCTAAAGTGCCAAAAAAATAAGGAATGATCATGGCGAAGCGATGACTATTGTTTATTAGGTCATTTTTTATCATCCCACTAAATTTTAGGCGTTCCGAAATCAGGCGCCCGAATTCATACAGATGGCGTGCACTATAGAACACGAAAATCTAGGTATCATGATGAATTCCTATTTTTTGGACCTAAAATACCAACAAAAAAAAAAGAGAAATACTTGTAGAAGCGATGACTATTGTTCATTAGGTAATTTTTTATGTTACGCAAAATTTTAGGCGATTCGAAGCTAATCGCCCGAATTCATGCAGATGGTGTGGACTACAACGCGTAAAAATATGAGAATTGTGTTAAATTTTTGTTTTATGACCCTAAAATGCCAAAGAACAATGAACAGTCATGGTGAAGCATTGACTATTGTTCATGAAACTATTTTTATGGCCACGCAAAATTTTACGCAATTCAGAGCTTGTCGCCCGAATTCATGTAGATGACCTAAATTATAGCACGCAGTAATCTGCGAATCGTGCTAAAATCCTATTTTATGGCCCTGGAATGCCAAAAGAACGAGGAACGTGGCTTAGCAATGACTATTGTTCATTAGGTCATTTTTTATGGCCATGTAAAATTCTAGGTAATCGGAGCCGATCGCACGAATTCATGCAGATGGCGTGGGCTACAGCATACGAAAATCTGGGAATTGTGCTGAATTTTTATTTTATAGTCCTAAAATGTCAGAAATGAGGAACAGTCATGGCAAAGCATTTACCATTATTCATTAGTTTATTTATTTTAGTCCCGCAAAAGTTTAGGCAATTTGAAGCCGGTCGCCGAAACTCATGCGGATGGTGTAGATTATATAACACACAAAAATATGGGAATCATGCTAACTTCCTATTTTATGGCTCTAAAATACTATAAAAAAAAAAGACGAATGGTCATGAAGAAGCGACAACTATTATTCATTAGGTCGTTTTTTATAGTTTCGCAAACTTTTAGGCAATTCTAAGTCGGTCGCCCGAAGATGGCGATGGCTATAACACATGAAATTTGGGAGTGATGTTGAATCTTGCTTTATGGCCCTAATATGCTTAAAAAAAAAAGGAGGAATGGTCATGGCAAAAAGATGACTATTATTCATGAGGTTGTTTTTAATAAATATTTTGGATGATTTGATAGTTTAAATTTTTTCTTATATTGTCGGTTTAAAGTGTAAACTCTTAAACTAAACAAAGTGGTGACTAATCTACACTATGTTAAAAGCACTTAGACCTTTAGCGAAATATTGTTCGCCTTTTTTACCCTTTTAAAATAGAGTTCACACTGGACAAAATAGCCATTCAAATTAATTTTCTAATTTTTAGAAATAATCATTTAGTTATTTCCCAAATATTTAGGAATAGTTAATTAATTAATTTTATTTAGTATTTTAAAAGCAACTAATTTTTACTAGAAATATTTTCTTATTTAAAATATGTAAGAACTATTAATATTTAGGACTTTTCTAATTTCGACCAAAAAAAATATTTAGGACTTTAAAATTAAGAAAAGTTATTAAATTAACATAATTTTCACATTGAGATAATATGAATTATATTTTTTTTATGCACGTGGAACTCACTTGAGGGACAAAGAGTAATTTTATTATTTAAAACAACAGAACACCATTAGTTATATTTGATTTTAGTTTTGGAAGAATTAGTTTTGAAATTTTAAAAAAAATTCCTCTTTTAGATGTGTAGACGTGTGATTTTTGACCCTCCCCAAGAATTTTCACAGTTTTGCGTAGAATATTTAGTTTAAGCCTAATATAGCTATCCCAGCTAATTTTACTTTTTACTTTATTTTTACCTTAAAATGAAAAAATTACAAAATATATATATATATATATATAATTTTTAGTTTATGTATTTGTCATAAATTTGAAAAAATACAAAAAAATAGTACCTTATTTTTAT
>MU675062.1:0-24360 GCA_026770625.1 Nicotiana glauca
CAGTGCAGATCCACTTAGACTCTGACCAAAATAAGCTATCAGCAGCTCATCTTTCCCACCTGCTCCTCTCATCTTTCTACAGAAACCTTGTAGATGTGCCATTGGATCACCGTGTCCCTCGAATAGGTCAAACTTTGGCATCTTGAACCCTGCCGGCAATTGAACGTCAAGGAACGGGCACAGATCTTTGTAGGCCACACTGACTTGGTTGCCTAACCCATGGATATTCCTGAAGGACTGCTCCAGGCTTTTAAATTTTCGAAGCACTTCGTCCTGCTTTGGGTTCTTAGCCGGCTTTTCAATCTCTACCGGGACCTCAAAGTGGGGATTATAAGTATGCGGCTTGGGTGCTTTGAATGTAGGTTTAGGATGGTAATATTGGTTATCGTGAGCCTGAAACAATGGCTCACTGGATGATCTTTGTAGCGTGGCTGGTGGGGGTGCCATGAAAACAGGAACATTTGGTGGAGGAGGGTTCTGATGGGGTGGTGGAACTTGGGGATCATATGGATTTCTTCCCTGATAGTAGTGGTGACTTGGTAAGCTTGTCGACGGGCCGTGGGGAGGGTATTCCGGCGTGTGTCCTGGGGGGGAGAGTAGGATTAACTGGTGGTTAGGGCCCCTTTTGTACCCTAGCAAAGGCTAGCTGCATTTCGCTCATCTCCAGTCTCATTTTTTCCATTTTTTCCATTGCCTCCTTCAGCTTCTGATTTTCCGTCTTTTCCTCATCAACACTGTTTTTCTGAGTTAGTCATGCTTTTCGGTGTGGGCCCTTTAGATCTTGTTTGATAATGGTATGGTTCCAGTATGTTCTAACAAACTAACTGGAACAACAAACTTGTCAGCGTTAGAGTTTTAACATATATTGCAATTGCACGTTGGGGGATGCAATGTTCTTAGGCAGTTTAACCATTTCTAACATGTCTTTGCTCTGACCGCATGCATCATCCCGGCTTATTTTATTTGTGCCTCTTTCAAGTGTTTATGAAACCCTCCATTATTTATTTTTTTCTCTCTTTTTCTTCCTCTTTTTTTTCTCTTTTCTTTTATTCACTTTTATTTTCTTTGCTTTTTAGCGGTGGTCGAATCTTATGTGGATTGCCTACATATCACATCCCCGCATGAATTAGACCACGCATAGTTATGCCCACAAATTTTGGAATCTTTCATTTCATTACCAAAATATGCTATTACAAACTACCCATTTGAAAAAAAGGAAAAACAAAATACAGACTCCGAACTACTAGCATAATTTGATGTGAAAAGAAAAACACACAGACAAACAACAGACTCTTAAAAATAGCAAATACAGACTTGGACTAGGAATACATTAATGTTTTGAATTTTGGTGCCCGTGGGGCGTCGTTCGGCCTTTCCGCGGGCTTTGGTGCAAGGCTCATTTGCAAACTTTTCAATTCTTCCATGATCTGGTGGACATGACCCATTACTGAAGCAAAGAGGGTAGTACGGGGCATTTCCTCACATGCTAGGCATCTCATGGTGATGTAGTGCCCGATCTCTTCGATTCTTCCCCTGATCCTGCCCCTTTCTATAAGAAGTCGCTCTATTTGTTGATCCCGCATTCTCAGCACTTGAGAGTTGTCGAAGAGTTGATCCTGAAACTTATCCATCTGTTTCTCCATTCGTGCCATTAGGTCATAGCAGCGTTTCCTATCTATTTTGGCATCTCGGGCTTGCCTGCAGACCCGCTCTTTGAGAGTGGATATTGTTTCTCTCAATATGACGATGCTCCCTTCGTAGTCCCTCTTTATCTGCCGCATATGCTTTGCTCTCGCCTCTGTACCTCTTGCCCATCTGGCCTTGATCCTTGTCACCCTAACTTCAGATTCTTCCAAACCCTTTTGATAATCGATAATTTGATTTTCCAACCCCCTTATCAATCTCTCGTCCGTCCGACTCCTTTGTTGGTTGTCAGCATCTATCCTTATTTGTCGGATGTGGGCCTTCAGTGCCTCATTTTCTTGGGCTAGTTTGTTCTTTTCCCCCTTATCAGCATCAACTTGCACGCTATTTTCAAATTTCAGGTCCTCAACCTGTTGTTTTAGTTTTCCGATTTCTGCCCTGTAGCTTCCTTCCTTTGCTAACCAATCCCAATGCTCTTGGGAGGATTCGGCAAACTCCTGGAGGTGAGGCCTTTTGGCCGGCCTCCCACATGACACTTCCCCTTTATACCAAGCGTGATATCCGGGTGAAACTTCCCCTTTAGCCCGATCTAGTACACAAGTGTTCGCCTCCAAATATTGACATTTGCTCCAGATCTGGCGGACTCTTGCTTCAGAAAACTGGCCGTCAGGACTGATTTCAATTAATTGGGTACTTAGATCTTCCTCTCTCAGCACTGTCTGACACCTTCCAAGTTGCCTCAAAACCCGATAAGGCGCATAAGGTTGAATGCTCTTGAGTCCCATTAAGAGAAAATGGGGCCTAGCCGCTGGCATATATATGACTTCATCGACCGGTAACCATCCCAGTGTCCACTATATTTGACTGGCATTGAGGGTCCAAAAGTACGAGGTCCATGCCGAGACTCCTTCAGGTAAGCGGACACCATTAATTCTTGTGTAGAACTCCTCTATGCAGGTTTTCTCAGCTGAGCCATAGGTCAGGAACTGGGCACGGTGACACAGGTGTTCGGTCATCCACATCTGCAACAACAAGTTACACCCCTCGAAAGAGTCTCCTCCGGCTTTGCAGGTTGTGAGAGCTCAGAAGATATCAGATACTATCATGGGATCAAGAGTGCTTTCATCTTGAGCGAGCAAAGTACTGACGACCCCAGCTATCTTTATATCAATATTCCCGTCTTTCCTCGGGAACACCAAAAGCCCTAAGAAGGTTATCATGAAAGCAACACGTCTATGTTCATCCCATTTTCAACGGTTACTTTTGGTGCATAACTTGTTATCTGGCTTGTCAAATCCTCCCACGTGGTCGTATCTTTGGTATATGAAGCTCAGAGCACAAAAGCCTTTTGCTAAATCTGGGTTATGGACCATTCTGACTATCTTTAATGAGTCCAAGAACCGGTGCACGGCTACGACTCTTGGAGCAACCAGGTATTTGTGTCCTAATGGAGCTTCAGTATTTCTGATGTACCTAGCTATTTCCTCCAAAGTCGGGGTGAGTTCAAAATCTGAGAAGTGGAAGACATTGTGTACCGGGTCCCAACAGGTGACCAATGCTCTTATAATATCCCCTTGAGGCTTGATTTCCAACAAACCCGTACGACCTTTCAGATGTTTCTTGACTTCGTCTTGCCCTTCTTTGCCTAAATCGTTCCACCATAGCCGCAACTGGAAAGGGATTTTAGTCATGATTGAAAAAGGTTCATTTTGACTCGTGCTCATCCTGCACATTTATTAATGTGATTTGAACAAAAAAAAATTTTATTTGACTCAAAACAAATTTTTTTTCATTTTTCAAATTAAAAGGAAAGAATCCGGTTTTCCAAACGCGGCCTTTTAGCACTTCGGGGGCAAAGATTTTAAGGCTGGGTGCATCAACCGGTAAAAAATCCAAAAATGACCAAAATCGGCCGTTTATGCAAAGTCAGCCTTCCGGCGTCCCTTTCGAGAACATTCGGCTATTTTTGACAAAAAAAGCATCACCCGACTTACCTATGACGAAAAATTAAAATTATAACATTTTTGGCTATTTTTGCAAAAGGGGAGGTTGGACCCGATGAGGGTTGCCTACGTATCTCATATCCGGTAAGAATCAAACACGCGTAGTTCGGGCAAATAAACCAAAAAAAAACTCTTTTGTTTTTCAAGTAAACACCTTTCCTTTCTATTTTTTTTTCAAAATTTCGGCAGAGTTTTGATACTACTTGGTCATTGGCTTTTCAAAATGAGTAGTTATCTCTCTACACTGCTATTTCTCTTTTTCTCTTTTTCCACAATTTTTTCGAAATTCCCGATTTCAAAAGCCGGTCAGCATGCAGGTCTGAAGCAAAACAAACAGGATGCAGCAGGATGGTCTTTTTCATTTCAGGTTACCTATCCTAGACGGACCCAACTCCTGTGTTGAGTCCCCTAAGTCAAATGCAACATGATGCAAATAAACGTTCCTACTAGGGATCCGGCATGAAGTCAAGTTATTCTAGGTTCAAAAACCTGGGTGTTTGTTCTAGACCATGTACCCGAGGGGACAACTCGAGTCGAGGAAAGAGCTCCTTTCCGGGAACCAAAAGGCCAGCCGGCTTAGAAACTTTCCGAGCCTCTTTCTTATTTCAAGGTGTGACACTAACAGAATAGGGAGTCTCAACCAGTAATCACATCCCCGGTGGTGAGAAGAGAAAGGTTTCGGCACAGTTTATATATACAGTTCAAATAATATCAAAGCGGTAAAACATTTAGCACATTTAGCAGGAAAACATGTAGGTAAATCAGATAGAGCCAAACATAACAATTACTCTAAGCTCGAATTCTTAAACCCTGAACCGAAGTTCTGGGTTGTCGTCCCCAGCGGAGTCGCCAGAGCTGTCACACCTCCTCTTTCCGCTACGGCATCCCCCGAAGGGTGTTGTAAAGGGAGTTTTTTTCAATTAAAGGATCGAAACGGGATTTATTATTAAGAGTTGGAGTCGCCACTTGAGAGATTTATGGTGTCCCAAGTCACCGGTTAGAATCCTGAATCGAGGAAAAGTTGACTCTGTATCACAGTCTACGAAGCAGAAATCCGGATAAGGAATTTTGTTAACCCGGGAGAATGTGTTAGGCATTCCCGAGCTCCGTGGTTCTAACACGGTCGCTTAACTGTTATATTTGGCTAAATTATCTGATTTTAAGACATGTTTTTACCTACGTGCTATTGAATTTGAACCGCTTCTATTATTATTTTTAATGAGAATTGCAATGTCGTGAAAACGGGCCTCAAACCACGTCACATCAATGTACCCGTGGTAGTTGACACATTTCAACTCCGCTGAGATTTGGATTTGAATCACATAAATGTGCACCCGAGTTTAAGAAGGTAATATTATTAGAACCGCGCCTAAAGAGTCTTACGCGTTATTATCTTCGGGGAAAGCCGTGAAATTCGCTAAACGGTCCATCCCGGAGTCTAAGTATTTATTTTAACCATTTATTGAGGGCCCCGCAATTTGTGCGTTTTATTTGGCGCGTCTCGTCTCATTTTTATTTAAAGGTTCACCCTACAGCGACTATAATTTTTCTATTTATCTGTTTCTAAAAATAAAAGAAACTCCTAAGAAATTAACTTATTTGTAAGGGCCCAACCTTATAAATTAAATTTCAAATCATTCAGGCCCAAAGCCCACACGAATTAAACAAGATTACAAATGATTGATGGAATATGAGAATCGCGATTTTACCTAGTTAACCTATGGACATCCAAAATGAACCCAATTGTATCAAGGTGTGATTGCAGGAGATATTAGGCTGTTATTAACAATGCTAGACTAATTTAAACTTCAAATTCATGATAAACTTGTTAAAGCACTAATTTTCAGTTAAACATGGAGATCCAACGACATTACATTAAGACTGCTAATTAACAAAATCAGATACTCAATCTAATAAGCCAGCACAGTCCATTATGGTCTAATCCCTGCCACATAAATTGAGTTCTGAAAGCCACGGTGTGAGGAGCACAATTCAGTTATCAAAATTGACTCTATAATTCAATTGTACAACAAAACTAGCATAGATTTACACAATATCCATGAATGAAGTGCTTTAATACACAAATCATGAGCAAATTTGAATCAGAAAGGCTTCGATTCTTCATTTAAAATCACTTTTGTACATTTCAGCTTACAATCAGTCAAGGGGGCTATTGTGTACCTGGAGTTGAAGATACAAGAGGAGAAAACGAGAGTAATCAGCAACAGCAGTAACAATACAACACAGCAGCAACGACGCAGCAAAACAGCAATAGAACAATAACCAGTACAATAGCAACAACTAGCAACAGATAGAGAACCCAGTAGAATAAATCGTAGGATAAACCAGTAGCAATTTTAAAGATACCAAACAGCGACACCAACACCAGAAACCCAAGTATAAAACCAAAAATACAAGGCAGCAGTCACAGGCAGAAGCATAAAGACCCAGAAATGCAATAGAATAGTAGGTTTCTGAACTTTAAACACTCAAAGAAAGAAACTTGGGACTTCAATGAAACAGTAGCAAACCAGTACTGATTTTCAATAGCAAAAGAGACCTCACTTTTTTAGTTTTTAACTCTCAAACACTCTCTTTAAACTCTCAAACTACTGATCTTCTGAAATTGAAAAATCAGCCTATTTAAACTCTAAAATTACTGAACTTTTAGATGGAAAAGTCAGCCCAATTAAACTTTGGACTTCTTGTCCTCAAAATCCAGCCCCATCACTGTCCTAAAATGACCCTATTTATAGCCAAAACAGGCCTCTATCACTACCTTCAAACCATCAGATTCTATGTTCTGCCCATCCCCTCTAATTCCGCACTCTCTAATGTCTTTCTTGTTCCAAGTTATCTTGGTTCCCCACTGATATTAAACTAGTGGTATTTAATTAATCACTTGACAGACCCTTTAAGTTTAAACTAATTAAAACCCTGTTAAAATCCAAAAATTACCCCCCTTAACCCCGAACATTACTGTCTTGCCCTAAGCCTTACTAATCTGTATTTAAACCTCTACAAGTCATAACCAACACTGGTTACTAAATACCAATTTACACAGCTATAGCCACTTCTTTAGCAGAATTCAAACAATGATTCGAGCAGAAATAGTCAAGGAATGAGGTTCAGTTGAACAAATATACAGAACAGGGGTGACATACAAATGAGTCAAGCAGCTTGGTTTAAAGAGGAAAACTGAACACACCAAGCAAGTTCATCTCAATCACAAAAATTAGAACAGAAAGGAGCAGTGGTACTGGCATGAATCAAATTATTATCATGTTATTCTAGCATTTAAGTATATAAAAAAAAACTAATCGACGATAACATTCAACAATTAATAGGCTATAATATTTAACACTTAAAAATAAACAAAGCAGAATAGAACAGACCAAACAAGGTGATTCAGGTTGTATTGACAAAAACAAAGACCTTATAAACTAACTATTCGACGAAGTTATTCAAATTGAATGTAGCTTACAATGTACACTCAAACGAACAGAAGAATTTGACCGAATAAAAGGTCTGGAGAGATAGACAGAACAATTGACAAAAATTGAAAAATCAATGAAACTAAACTAAACAAATAAACAGATATAAACACAAAAGTAGAACAAAGGAAGGGAAAAATACCTCAGTGACAAAAATCAGAAACAGACGACCTTGGGACCAACTCGGACTCGGATGTTTTGAGGTCGAACGGACCTTAATCGAGTGTTCTCAACTGAGAACACTTCGACTAAGGTCAGTTAGACACCCAAACTCTTTTAATTTGGACAAATTTCAGCCTTTGGTTTTCTAGGGTTCTTGGGGGTTCGATTTGGTATTCGAACGGTTCTAGCCTGATTCAAACTAAAACAAAGGTGGTTTGGGCACGAGAGAGGTCAGGGGGTGCCAGGGTGTGAGTTTGGGCTTGGTTGGGGTAGGTCCAGTTTTTGCTCGAATTCGAGAAGTTCCACGTTGATTCGAAGCAAATGGATAACGGATTTGGATTGGGGGTGGTTAGATGCTTAAGGGGTGTTAATTTGGTGACCGGCAGCGTTGTTGCCGCCAGGTTTTAGGCGATGGGGTGGGGTGGCGGCTCTAGGGTTTCGGTGTTTTGGGTCTCTGTGAAAGAGACGAAGGGAATGGGTGTTTGGGTGAATGAGATTGGGGTAAGGGTTTGGGGTCTTTGGTATATTGAAATGAATAGACTAATCTGAGCCGTTTGATCACGAAAATCCAATGGCTGTGATCAACTTGCAAGGCGAAACGGGATTGTTTGGAATTAAAAAGGAGATTGGGTATTGGGTGTAAGGCGGGTCGGGCTGAATATGGGTTATACTAGGGCGTTGGGGGCCGTTGGATTGATTTGGATGAACGGCCAAGATCTTGTGATCTTAAAACGGCATCGTTTTGGATGTCTCTGAGATGTGGGATTTGGGTATGTGATTGGGCCTGGTTTTAATTTCAAAAATTGACCCAGTCCGGTTTTTCTTTCCTTTCACTTTGTTTTCTTCTATTTCTTTTATTTTCCTTTTAATTCCTAATTATCAAAAATTCTAAAATAAATTGTAAAACCAAAATTAACTTAAAAATATTAATTAACCCTTAACAATAATTAATAGACAAGATTTGACACCAATTAGAAATAAAAATCACACAATTGTACATTTATTGACAAAAATAGAACAAATACATATTTTTGTAATTTTCTTTCTTTTAAAACCAAACTGTGGTTTAATTAATTCCATAATGCACAATTAAATCCTAAATAAGCATGCAACATGTATTTTTATATTTTTCAATTAATTAAAACAAGATAAACCTTCACAGACAAAAATAATTATCCAAAATGTCACGCAAAAATTCTCAAAATTGTACCCAAAGGCAATCTGTTTTATTTTTCGATTTCTTTAGGAGTAGTTTTCGTGAAGCAAAATTTACGCGCTCACAGGTACGAGCATTATGAGTTTCTGATCATGTCATTCGGGTTGACCAATGCCCTAGCAGCATTTATGGAGTTGATGAACCGATTGTTCAGGCCTTATTTGGACTTGTTCATGATAGTTTTCAGTGATGATATTCTAGTGTACTCCCGCAGCCAGGAGGAGCACAAGCAGCACCTCAGAGTGGTTCTTCGGACTCTGAAGGATAGTCAGTTATATGCTAAGTTCTCAAAGTGTGAGTTCTGGTTGAGTTCGGTTGCATTTATGGGTCACGCTGTATCAGCAGAGGGTATTCAGGTGGACCCGAAGAAGATTGGGGCAGTCAAGAACTGGCCTGGACCAGCATCAGCCACGAAGATTCGGAGTTTCTTGGGGTTAGCAGGCTACTACCATCAGTTCGTGGAGGGATTTTCATCTATTGCAACCGCGATGACCAGATTGACCAAAAAGGGTGCCCAATTTAGATGGTCAGATGAGTGCGAGGCGATCTTTCAGAAGCTCAAGACAGCTCTGACTATGGCACTGGCATTGGTTTTGTCCACAGGTTCAGGGCCTTATACAGTCTATTGTGATGCTTCCCGTATTGGGCTTGGTGCAGTATTGATGCAGGATGGCAGAGTCATCGCCTATGCTTCGAGGCAGTTGAAGATCCACAAGAAGAATTATCCGGTTCATGATCTAGAGTTGGCAGCCATTGTTCATGCTTAGAAAATTTGGAGGCATTACCTATATGGTGTAACGTGTGAGGTGTACACTGATCACAAGAGTCTTTAGTACTTGTTCAAGCAGAAGGAGTTGAATTAGAGGTAGAAGAGGTGGTTTGAGTTATTGAAAGATTATGATGTTATTATTTTGTATCACGTGGGGAGGACCAATGTGGTGGCCGATGCATTGAGTACGAAGACCGCCAGCATGGGCAGTCTTTCTTATATTCCGGTCAGCCAGAGACCGGTTGCTTTGGATGTTCAAGCCTTGGCCAATCGATTGGTGAGATTAGATATTTTTGAGCCTAGCAAAGTGTTAGCTTGCACGGTCGCTCATTCTTCGTTATTGGAGCATATCCTTGGTCGGCAGTTTGATGATCCCCATTTGTGTGTCCTGAGAGACACGGTACAACGTGGAGGTGCAAAGAAGGTGACCTTAGATGATGATGGAGTTTTGATATTGTAGGGGGGGAGTTTGTGTGCTCAATGTTGATGGGATTCGAGAGTTGATCTTAGCGGAGGCCCATAGTTCTCGATATTCTATTCACCCGGGCACCGCGAAGATGCATCGGGATCTGAGGCAGCACTATTGGTGGTGCAGGATGAAGAAATATATTGTTGCATATGTGGCTCGATATTTGAATTGTCAGTAGGTTAAGTATGAGCATCAGAAGCCTGGTGGTTTGTTTTAGAGGATTGAGCTTCACGAGTGGAAGTGGGAGAGGATTACCATGGATTTTGTTACTGGACTTTCGTTGACTCGGAAAAAGTTCGATGCGATATGGGCTATTGTTGATAAGCTGACCAAGTCAGAGCATTTCATTCATGTGGCAGTCTTCTATTCATCTGAGGGGTTAGCTAAGATTTATATCCGGGAGATTATTCGCTTTATGGTGTGCCGGCATCTATTATTTTGGACCGGGTACGTAGTTTACCTCGGGTTTCTGGGTGCAGTTCAACAAGAGTTGGGCACACGGGTTGAGTTGAGCACAGCGTTTCATCCTCAGACGGACGGTCAGTGCGAGTGGACTATTCAGATTTTGGAGGATATGCTTAGGGCTTGTGTTATCGACTTTGGAGGTTCGTGGGGCCAGTTTTTGCCTTTAGCAGAGTTCGCCTACAACAACAGCTACCAGTCCAGCATTCAGATGGCTCCATATGAGGCAGTGGGATGGTTTTAGCCGGGAGAGGCTCAGTTTTTAGGTACAGATTTAGTTCAGGAGGCCTTGGATAAGGTCAAGATCATTCAGGACAGGCTTCGTTCGGCTCGCGGAAAAAGAGTTATGCAGATCGTAAGGTTCGGGATGTAGCTTTTATGGTTGGTAAGCGGGTCTTGCTCCGAGTGTCGCCTATGAAGGGCGTGATGAGATTTGGGAAGAAGGGCAAGCTTAACCCTAGGTCCATTGGCCACTTTGAGATCCTTGATCGAGTGGGAGAGGTGGCTTATAGACTTGCCTTGCTGCTTAGCTTGTCAGCCGTGCATCAAGTGTTTCATGTGTCCATGCTTCGGAGGTATCACGGCGATCCAGCCCACGTGTTAGATTTCAGCACTGTCCATTTGGACAAGGATCTGTCTTGTGAGGAGGAGCCGGTAGCTATTCCAGACCGGCAGGTTCGACAGTTGAGGTCGAAAATTTTCCTTCAGTGCGTGTCCAGTGGAGAGGTCAGCCTCCTGAGGCATCGACCTAGGAGTCCGAGTCTGATATGCAGAGTCGTTATCCCCATCTATTTCTGACTCAGGTACTTCTTTCTTTTGTCCGTTCGAGGATGAAAGGTTGTTTTAGAGGTGGAGAATGTGACGACCCAAAGGGTCATCACCTGTTTTCTCTTTCATTCCGTACTTTCGAGGATTTGAAAACCTCATTTTTTACTTGCCTCAATTTGCGTGCGCAGTCCGTGCACGTAGCCAAAAACCTTATATGTTAAATTCTGTGAAAAATTTCAAAATGTGGCTTTAAAATGATTAAAGTTGACTTTGGTCAATATTTTGGATAAACGGACCCGGACCCGGACCCGTGGTTGGACAGTCCCGGAGGGTCCGTAGAAAAATATAGGACTCGGGCGTATGCCCAGAATCGAAATACGAGGTCCCGAGCCCGAAAAAGAAATTGTTTTTCTGAAATTTATATGAAAATTTGAAATGAAAACGGATCAGAAAGTGCTGGTATCGCGCCCATATTTTGGTTGTGATGCCCGATACAGGTCTTATACGCGGTTTAAGCGCTTCCTGTGAAATTTGGTTGAAATCGGACATCATTTGACGTGTTTCAGAGCTAAATATCAAAAAAATGAAAGTTTATGAAATTTGATGAAAAAGTGATGATTTTGAGGTTTGATTCCTCTTTTTTTATGTTATTTTGGCGATTTGATAGCACAGTTAAGTTCGTCTGAGGTCATTGAGTTAGTCTGTGTGTTTGGTTAGGAGCCCCGAGGGCTCGAGAGTGTTTCGGAGGAGTGTCAGAGTGGTTTTTGAACTTAAGAAATTGCAGAAAATGCTGTCTGCTGTGTCTCCAGTCATTTGTTCTATGCGATCGCATAGGTAGGTCTGTGATCGCATAGTGTTAATCTTCAGGAGGGTCAGTTTGTTGCATGCGATCGCAATTACCCTTCCGCGATTGCATAGTGCTAGCCTGAGAAGCCCTTTATTTTTCCTCTATACGAACGCATAGCCAGTTCGCGATCGCAATATACCATCTGATACTTCTATGCGATCGCAATGATAACTTCGCGATCGCAGTGAACATTTCCCCTTCATCTATGCGATCGCATGACTTCCTTCGCGATCGCATAGGCCATTTTCGCCCAGTTAAATTTTTAAAAACAGAAACAGTAGCTATGGGTTCTATCAGAAAAATACACGAGCTCTTCTTCTCCACAGCCCCTAGGCGACTTGTAGAGCGATTCTTCACCAAATATTCTTGGGTAAGTATTATCTAACTCGTTTTCTTCATTTTCTATCATCATCCATTGAAATCCTAGGCCTAAAACATGTAATCTAGGGTTGAAATTGGGGGAAATAGGTAGAGTTAGGGCTTTTCAATTTTCTTTGATTTAGACCTCGTTTTGGGGTCGAATTTGAAAACAAATTGTATATTCGGGCTCGTGGGGGAATGGGTGATATGGAATTGGTTCGAACCTCGTGTTTTGACCAAGCGGGCCCGGGGTAGATTTTGGAATTTTTGGAAGAAAGGTTGGAAATCTATATTTAGGCATTGGGTTTGATTTGTTTAGCTATTATTGATATTATAAAATCGTTATTTCATAGATTTGATTGAGTTGGAGCCGAATTCGAGAGGGGAAGCGGTCGTTGTGGATTGTTTTAGCCGTGGAAGTTGAGGTAAGTGTTTGGTCTAACCTTAGCTTGAGATAATAGGAGTTGAGTCTTGTTTGCTACTTGCTAATTGTCGAGTTCGGCGTATAGACATGGTGACGAGTATCTATACATTAGTGTTTAGCATGATCGTGAGTCCTTGAAATGCGATTATCATGTTTTGTTGAAATTTCCATGCTTAGTTGAGGATTCTGATATATTGTAAAGAACGTATGAAAGACATTATAATTATTTGATTCTCTAGAGCATTGGCTTGAATGATGGAGTAAATTATAAAGGAAGGTACAAAAGAGAGAGATGGTTTATTGGTTATTCCCTCGCCAGGATGTTTTGTTGGTTGTTGATTTTTCTCCCTTGCGGGATATATTGTTCCCTTGCCGGGATTTAACTGCTTTGTTGTTTCCCTTGCCAGGATTTTTTGTCCGTTGTTTGTTTACTTCTTGCCCCATATTTGTGACTGTTGTTTGGATGAGAAAGTATGATATTGGTGGAGCGGGTTGCACGCCGCAACAATGATAAATGATATGGATCAGGTTGTATGTCGCAACAATGACAAACGATATGGATCGGGTTGCACACCGCAACAATGATAAATGATATGGATCGGGTTGCACGCTGCAACAATGCTAAATGATATTTGAGGACCGAGTTGCATGCCGCAACAGTGGCTGACGCCAGTGTGTTTTATTTGGAATATTCGTGTTCTTGATTTGCTATTAATTCTTTGGTTGTTTCTATTTTATATTGTGATTTCCTAATTATAATTGTTTCCTCCCCATAACATGATCCCCCCTTCTGTTTGGTTGACTGTTTACTTCCTATATTTCTTTCCGTTGTATGTATATATTTGAACTGTACAGGTTTATCTGGTGGTCGGGTCCTAGCCTCGTTACTACTTCGTCGAGGTTAGGCCAGGTACTTACCAGCACATGGGGCCGATTGTGTTTATGCTACACTTTGTGCATCTTTTTGCACATATCCAGGTGTTGGATCAGTATTTGAGTAGCAGTAGCATTCTGGGAGCGAATTTTCAATCCAGGTACATAGGTTCGTGGGACCAGTTTTTGCCTTTAGCAGAGTTCGCCTACAACAACAGCTACCAATCCAGCATTCAGATGGCTCCATATGAGGCAGTGGGATGGTTTTAGCCGGGAGAGGCTCAGTTTTTAGGCACAGATTTAGTTTAGGAGTCCTTGGATAAGGTCAAGATCATTCAGGACAGGCTTCGTTCGGCTCGCGGCAAAAGAGTTATACAGATCATAAGGTTCGGGATGTAGCTTTCGTGGTTGGTGAGTGTGTCTTGCTCCGAGTTTCGCCTATGAAGGGCGTGATGAGATTTGGGAAGAAGGGAAAGCTTAACCCTAGGTCCATTGGCCCCTTTGAGATCCTTGATCGAGTGGGAGAGGTGGCTTATAGACTTGCCTTGCTACCTAGCTTGTCAGTCGTGCATTCAGTGTTTCATGTGTCCATGCTTTGGAGGTATCACGGCGATCCAGCCCACGTGTAAGATTTTAGCACTGTCCAGTTGGACAAGGATCTGTCTTGTGAGGAGGAGCCAGTAGTTATTCTAGGCCGGCAGGTTCGACAGTTGAGGTCGAAAGTTTTCCTTCAGTGCGTCTCTAGTGGAGAGGTCACCCTCCTGAGGCATCGACCTGGTTGTCCGAGTCTGATATGCAGAGCCGTTATCCCCATCTATTTTCCGACTCAGGTACTTCTTTCTTTTGTCCATTCGAGGATGAACGATTGTTTTAGAGGTGGAGAATGTGATGACCCATAACTGTTTTCTCTTTCATTCCGTGCTTCCGAGGCCTTGAAAACCTCATTTTTTACTTGCCTCGATTTGCGTGCGCAATCCGCGCACGTAGCTAGAAAGCTTATATATTAAATTCTGTGAAAATTTTCAAAATGTGGCTTTAAAATGATTAAAGTTGACTTTGGTCAATATTTTGGGTAAACGGACCCGGACCCGTGATTGGACAGTCTCGGAGGGTCCGTATAAAAATATGGGACTCAGGCGTATGCCCGGAATCAAAATAAGAGATCCCGAGCCTGAAAATAAATTTTTAAAAGAAATTATTTTTCTGAAATTTATATGGAAATTTGAAATGAAAACGGATCAGAAAGGGATGGTATCGGGCCCATATTTTGGTTTTGACGCCCGGTACAGGTCTTATATGTGGTTTAAGTGCTTCCTATAAAATTTGGTTGAAATCGGACGTCATTTGATGTGTTTCGGAGCTAAATATCAAAAAAATGAAAGTTTATGAAATTTGATGAAAAAATGTTGATTTTGAGGTTTGATTCCTCATTTTTTATGTTATTTTGGCGATTTGATCACACGGTTAAGTTCGTATGAGGTCGTTGAGTTAGTCTGTGTGTTTGGTTAGGAGCCACGAGGGCTCTGGAGTGTTTCAGAGGAGTGTCGGGGTGGTTTTTGAACTTAAGAAATTGCAGAAACTGTTGTCTGCTGGTGTCCAGTCATTTGTTCTATGCGATCGCATAGGTAGGTCTGCGATCGCATAGTGTAATCTTCAGGAGGGTTAGTTTGTTGTATGCGATCGCAATTACCCTTCCGCGATCGCATAGTGCTAGCCTGAGAAGCCTTTTATTTTCCGCTATGCTAACGCATAGCCAGTTCGTGATCGCAATATACCATCTTCTACTTCTATGCGATCGCAATGATCACTTCGCGATCGCAGTGAACATTTCCCCTTCATCTATGCGATCGCATGACTTCCTTCGCGATCGCATAGGCCATTTTCGCCCAGTTAAATTTTTAAAAACAGAAACAGTAGCTATGGGTTCTATCACAAAAATACACGAGCTCTTCTTCTCCACAACCCCTAGGCGACTTGTAGAGCAATTCTTCACCAAATATTCTTAGGTAAGTATTATCTAACTCGTTTTCTTCACTTTGTATCACCATCTATTGAAATCCTAGGCCTAAAACATGTAATCAAGGGTTGAAATTGGGGAAAATGTGTAGAGTTAGGTCTTTTCAATTTTCTTTGATTAGACCTCGTTTTGGGGTCGAATTTGAAAATAAATTGTATATTCTGGCTCATGGGGGAATGGGTGATATGGAATTGGTTCGAACCTCGTGTTTTGACCAAGCGGGCCCGAGGTCGATTTTGGAATTTTTGGAAGAAAGGTTGTAAATCTATATTTAGGCATTGGGTTTGATTTGTTTAGCTATTATTGATATTATAAAGTCGTTATTTCATAGATTTGATTGAGTTGGAGCTGAAATCGAGAGGGAAAGCGTTCGTTGTGGCTTGATTTGGCCGTGGAAGTTGAGGTAAGTGTTTGGTCTAACCTTAGCTTGAGGGAATAGGAGTTGAGTCTTGTTTGCTACTTGCTAATTATCGAGTTCGGTGTATAGGCATGGTGACGAGTATCGATACATTAGTGTCTAGCATGACCGTGAGTCCTTGAAATCCGATTATCATGTTTTGTTGAAATTTCCATGCTTAGTTGAGGATTCCGATATATTGTAAAGAACGTATGAAAGACATTATGATTATTTGATTCTCTGGAGCATTGGCTCTAATGATGGAGTAAATTATAAAGTAAGGTACGAAAGAGAGATGGTGTAATTGTTATTCCCTCGCCGGGACATTTTGTTGGTTGTTGATTTTTCTCCCTTGCCGGGATATTGAGTTTATTGATATTGTTCCCTTACCGGGATTTAACTGCTTTGTTGTATTCCCTTGCCGAGATTTTTTTTCCCCTTGTTTGTTTACTTCTTGCCCCGTATTTGTGACTATTGTTTGGATGAGAAAGTATAATATTGGTGGAGCGAGTTGCACGCCGCAATAATGATAAACGATATGGATCGGGTTGCATGCCGCAACAATGATAAATGATATGGATCGGGTTGCACGCCGTAATAATGATAAATGATATGAATCGGGTTGCACGCCGCAACAATGATAAACGATATGGATCGGGTTACACGCCGCAAAAATGCTAAATGATATTTGAGGATCAGGTTACACGCCGTAACAGTGGCTGACGCCAGTGTGTTTTATTTGGAATATTTGTGTTCTTGATTAGCTATAAATTCTTTGGTTGTTTCTATCTTATATTGTGATTTCCTAATTATAATTGTTGCCTCCCCATAACATGATCCCCCCTTCTGTTTGGTTGACTGTTTACTTTCTGTATTTCTTTCTGTTGTATGTATATATTTGAACTATACAGGTTTATCTGGTGGTCTGGTCCTAGCCTCGTCACTACCTCGTCGGGGTTAGACCAGGCACTTACCAGCACATGGGGTCTGTTGTGTTGATGCTATACTCTGTGCATCTTTTTGCACAGATCCAGGTGTTGGAGCAGTATTTGAGTACAGTAGCATTTTGGGAGCGAGCTTTCAGTACAGGGACATTTGAGGTAGCCTTGATGACGTCCGCAGGCCTGGAGTCCTTTCTATTTTATTCAGTTTGTTATCATTTGTACCGTAGCAGACAATTTTATATTTCATTCAAACCTTGTATTTAGTATTCTCTAGACGTTCTTGAGTATTGTGGCACCAATCTTGGGTAGAGGATCTTGTTGAAGTTCCGCATTTCTTTTAGTTAATTATATTTGAGACTTCCGCATTATTATTAAATGCTTCATTATTTCTAATATTGTCGATGTTTGCTAAAAGAGGTAATTGGTAATTGACTTGCCTAGCTCCTATTAGTAGGCGCCATCACGATCCCCGAAGGTGGGAAATCCGGGTCGTGACAGAAGTGCTAGTATTTTACCCATGAATCAATTATTTTGAATACTCAACCAAATAATATCAATCATACATATTATCTATTTGAATGTAACATAAATTTGAATTTTAAAATATAGCTCATAAAGATGCTCTAGTTTTACCACGTAAAGTTTCCATGTAAACTTTACATTTTTAATTTACATGTAAACTTTACATTTTTATGTCGACAACTCATTTCTGGAAAGGATTTGTATTAGTTATAATTGTAATTGCTTTAAAGTCCTAAATATTTGGACTTCTTATACAGTAGTATTTTAAATAAGGAAGGATTCAATATACAAAATTGTAGGTGATTAAGATCCTAAATAAATTAAGTAATTAATCAAATGACTATTTTATCTAATGCGAACTCTATTTTAAGAGGGTAAAAAAGTCCAACGATATTTCGCTAAGGGTCTTCGTACTTTTAATAAAGTATAGGTAGATAGATATAGATATTAAGTGTTTACAACATCTTTATTTCTTGCCACTTTAAAATCTTGAAAATGCTCTAACGGAGGATGTAGTGAATTCTCACTTTCCTCTTATACTTATCCTAAAAAAGGACATCATGACCAAAATGAAGTATCTGTATTCTATATATTATTAAAAAGAATGGAAAAAGTCGTCACATCAAGTCAAGTGGCAGCCTCACAATAGGGCACTTGGTAATTTAGGATAAAGTTAGTTAGCTTAGGTAATAATTAGTTTCTTTTTGAAAAAAAATTTAAATTATATTTTATGTGTTGTTAATAATTAGTTACTCTTTTAGAATTTGAATTTAAACATACTTAATTTTTTTTAATTGAAACAATAGTTTTTATATATTGATTTTGAAAATTATTTATT
Source organism: Nicotiana glauca (assembly GCA_026770625.1). Lineage (NCBI taxonomy): Eukaryota > Viridiplantae > Streptophyta > Magnoliopsida > Solanales > Solanaceae > Nicotiana > Nicotiana glauca. Next base: position 18,210 of record MU675062.1, read on the forward strand.
TTGAAATTTTTTTCTATTTTAAATTGGGAAGTGGCCAGCACATAATATAACTTCATATATTATATTAAAAGAATAATAGTGAAGCATGAGGTCAAGCCACGTATCATATAGAGAAAATACTACTTTGCACTTTAAAGGCAAATTTTAACTAGATTTTACGACAAAAATCTGATATAAGTCTATATTATAGAATTGTATAGACAATTTGTAATGCTAAGAGTGTATTTAAAATTGAAACCTAAAATACACAATCTTTAATATTCTTATCAGATTATGTCATTGTATATATTTGAATTGTGATAAAGTTTATAATTTGAATCGAGAGACAAAAAATATTTGAACTAATTTAAAAAATAAAATACATTCTTCTCTCTTACCCTATTTATATAGGTCTCACGGGTCACTATCAATTCACACAAAATAAATGATATATAATAGTGAAACAATTACAAGAAACATAGTAAAAAATATAAAAATTAAAACTTTATGTTCAAAATAAAATAGAAGAAAGTCTGATTGCTTATTCCTTACAATGTAAGAAAAATATTAAGATTATTGATACCGTGAATGCCTAATTTTTGCTCGCTTCTAATTCTCCTATAAATATTAATATTTGGATGAGTTTTAGTTATTTGTGCATCTTTATTTGCATTTCTTTATTAAAAATACCAACAAATATTTATTACCTTTTATTTGTGTATTTTAGCTTGCGTCTTTAAATTATATATAAAAAAAATTATTTCTACTTGTACATTTTTTTAGGACTAAATAAAACTATAATCTCATTAGAGAGAAAAAGGATTGGGCTCGTATATTTTAATTAGAATTGGCCCAAAATTTGAGCCCAATTCGACCATACGCGGTCCATTAGGTGGTTGGCCAAGAAAGAGCTCAAAACGACTTAGTTTTGTCTTGAAACTACGTTGTTTTGGTTTAAGTGACAGACTCAATCTCACCCATACATTCCGTCATGATCCAGTGGTCATTATCTATCTCCCACCCCATGTATATAAAGCCTAAAATTCCCAAAATTTGCCCTATTTTCCCCCTTAATTCCTCTATTCTTCCTCTTTCTTCTCTCTCCTAGGTGCTCTCCCTACGACGCCTAGCGCCGCCCAGCGCCGCCCATCGGAATTCGACACCGGTGGCGGCCAACAGCCAATCCACCCCAAAATTTATCCACTTCTTCCGCTCAACTTCCTCTCCATGAATCCGAACCCCAAAATCACATAACTTTTCTCAATCTCCATAAATCTAAGCTTAACTGAAACCCTTGCGCCGCCCACCACCTCAAACTCTGAAAAATTTACACCACCGGCCTCCTCTCACCCTCATTTTCTCCATTCCCCGTCCCCAAAACCTTCCAAACCCTTCCAAAATCAGACAAGTTTCGGCCAGCCACCGCCGAACACCACCACCGCCACTGGTCATGCTACTTCTGCCCCTTAACTACCACTGCCTCTCGTTTCTCTTTTCAAACTGGCCTCGAGCAAGAAACTTACCTCCCCAACGATTCCTCTTGAATCCCTCTTCAATCTCCTTCAAAAAATCTCCAAAAACGAGCAGCTATGGGTGAAATAAGCCCCAAAATCCCGGACAAGAAGACTTAAAAACATTCCGCCTAGGCCTTAATTTCCTTCTTCAGGAACGTTGTCAAAGCCTCGCGTTCGCGAAGCACAAACTTATGTTGACAAATTTTTACTCTTCGCGAACGCTACATGGCAGACGCGAACGCGATGCCTCACACAGCCCACTCATCGTGAATGCGTCCTCAACCTCGCGAAAGCGATGCACCACTTCGCCAACCTACGCGAACGCGGCCCAGTCACACGCGAATGCGATTCATACAGATCCAGCCCTCCGCAAACGCGAAGCCTCTCTCATTACAGTTACACGCGAACGCAATTCCTAGCGACCCAGTCACACGCGAACGCGAAGACTAAGTTCCTGGCCTTTCTCAATCCTTCTTTGCGAACGCGAGGCTCCACTCGCGAACGCGAAGAGATAAATCTCTGCAATAGCTAAGCAAATTTTCTACAATTTTTCAAATTTCAAAATGATCCGAATAACCACCCGAAACTTACCCGAGGCTCCCGGGACCTCAACCAAAGACACCAACACATCCTAAAACCTTATTCAAACTTGTTCCAATCAACAAAACACCTCAAACAACATCAAATCACCCAAAACACATCGGATTCAAGCCTAAGTTTCTAAAATCTTCCAAAATACGCTTTTGATAAATAAAAAAAACCAACCAAACCACGTCCAAATGACCTAAAATTTTACACACATCCCAAATGAAATAACGAAGCTACTGCAGCTCTCGGAATTTTATTCCGACCTCTATATCAAAATCTTACCTATCAACCGAAAAATACCGAAATCGCAATTTCGCCAATACTAGCCTAAACCTTCCACGGACTTCCAAAATGCATTCTGATCACGCTCCTAAGTTCCAAAATACCTAACGGAGATAACCAAATCATAAATATTCCAATCCGAGATCATATACAAAAAAGCCAAATCTTGGTCAAACCTTTCAAATTTCAAGCTTCAAACTGAGAATTGTTCTTCCAAATTCATTCTGATTACCCTGAAAACTAAAACCAAAAATTTACATAAGTCTTAATACATCATACGGGGCAGGTCATGCCCGAGAACTGACGAGCCAATTGCAGAAGCTCAAAACGACCGGTCGAGTCGTTACATTTGTGCAATGTGCTACCTGTTCGATTTTTACCGTTTTGATATTGTTGAACTGTATATGTAAAAAATTTCCTCACGAACTCCTTCTGAGTCTTCTTGAAATTAAAATTGGGCATTTGCTTGACATAGCCCACTTTCTTTGAGATAGCCGAGGTGCTTGTCACCCGGTGAAGGATTTTAGTCACACATATTTTGGGGGGAGCACCAGCAGTTAAGCCGGAAAGCAATGCTACCAGTAAACTGACCCTCCTCGGTTCTAGTTGTTCGCTCGAGTAAACCAGTCTAGATACCTTCTCTACCAGGATTTAAACTTAGAAGAACAAACCTCATGTCAGATATCCCTAGTAGGTTTGCTTTATGTACATCACGTGCATTTTACTTAGCAAAACTCGGCACTGGGGCCGGGTCCGTATAAGACAGATATCCTCTTTGAGACCACCATATTCATGTATGTGCTATTTGATACATCATTTGGAAGGCTTACTTGCATTGTCGACCGGCTTTAAAAAATAGTGTAATTATTAAAAATGAAAAAGGGAATATTTCTCCTAGTTTAGTGCAAATAAACCTTTTAAAAAATTTAAAAAAAAGATTTTGTAGTAGTCTGGTGTGAGTTGTAAAGATAAATTTTTATTAAAAAATAGAAGAGAAAAGTACCAAGTTTTATCGAACTACGCGGGTTTGATTCTCACCGGATGTGAGATACGTAGGAAACCTCCATCGGGTTCAGCCTACACTTTTCTATAAAGGAGCATGAAATTCTGCATGTGCATAAAATTTTCGAAAAAAGGGAAAAAGGGCTATTTTGGTCGCCTTTTTACTATTTTGTCAGCGTATTCCGGCTGTTTCGCCATGGCAGCCTTAAAATCTTCCTAGGAAGTGCTGAAGGGCCATTTTTAAAAAAATAACTACTTTATCCATGTTTATTCACATTTTACCATTTTACCCTTATATTTGCCATTTTTTTTCAAGACAACTTTAAACCCTTCCAGAAGTACCGAAAGGCTGTTTTCGTAAAAGTAGACATTTTTATCCAGTTTTTTCTGGTTATATTTGCTGAGACGGCTTTTGAACCTATCTTGGGAGTGCCGAAGGGCCGTTTTTTGTAAAATAGTTTTTATTCATTTATTTATTTTTGTCTATTTTTATCATTTTGTTCATTTGGCCGCTTTTCAAAATAATAGCCATTCTTCCTGCTTTTGTCATCTCAACTTTTGTGTCCGATAATTTCAAAAAAAATAGATCGAGTCCTAAATTGACAACAAAAAAAAAGAGAAAAGAAAAAAATCAGAATTGGCATATAGTTTAGGTAAGTCCTGACCCTTTTATCTTATTCTTAGGTTCACCATGAGTTCTCCACAAAGAAGCAGTCAGAAAAGGGTAAAGGACGATACACCTCCTATGTTCTTGATCAGAGATAAGACCCCGAGTAGTCTCTATAATTGGTGTGCTAGTTTTGCTATATATGAACGGAATCAAGTATTTAAGCACCTCAAGTTCCTCACAAACATCATGGGAATTAAGCCTAACAAAGATTTAATCGAGGCTCTAGTAGGTTTTTGGGACCCCGTCAACAATGTCTTCAGGTTCAAAGATTCTGAAATGATGCCTACATTGGAAGAATTAGGTAGGTTCCCCGGATTGGGGAGAGACCTTCATGGGAAAAAGCTTGCTGCTCCAAGAAAAGTTGGTGTGAACAACTTTTTAAAGAAGTTATGCCTCCGTCGAATTCCAATTGTTTGCTTAAACGAAGGTTGGGTTCCATTGGAATATCTTTATGACAGGTTTGGGGACGAGAAAGGGTTTAAAAACTTCTCGGGCATAAAATTCGTCAACCAGTTGAGTTACGATGCTTAGAGGGAGTTGAGAATCTTCGCATTCATGATATCATTTCTAGGGATCATGGTCTTAAAAAAACATCGTGGGCGCATCAGAATCCGATTGATTGCGGTAGTCACGTATTTGCAAAGTATCAAGGATCATACCATTCTTCCCATGATTTTGGGAGATATTTTTTGAGCTTTGACTCGTTGCCAAGAAGTTGAAGATTACGTCAAGTAATGCAACTTTCTGTTGCACATGTAGTTCATAAAGCACCTTTGTCATCATCCAATAGTAATAAATTTCAATGATAACTGGTTGAATTACATTAGATATCACCCAGACTAGGCCACAAGTTGTAATCTCCTAGAGGGGGTGAGGGCTTGGCAAAAATTACATGCTTCATTCAGTGTTGATAGAATCACTTAGAACAATTATTGGTTCCCTTCTACTAGGGTCATGCATATGTCGATGTATCGCCCGTTCTTCATACTCATGGGCTTCAGAGGTTTCCAACCCTACGCGTCCCTACGCGTCATGCGCCAGCTAGGGAGAGAGCAAAAGAGGCCCTTGATTAAGGACATGCATCCGTTCGTATGGGAATTAAAGGGAGAGGAACCTCCAAGGGAGTCATATGCACAAAAGGTTTGGTTTGGTGGTCGATTTTCTTATTTGGATGAGATGGTAGATGATCGTGAACATAGGGAGGTAAGCCTCACATACATTGAGTGGTTTCACAACCAGTCTATCACCGAGAAAAGGCAGGAAAGATCCGTACAGCACGCAGTTGATTGGGAGGAGGAGATCGAGGTCAAAGTTAGAGAAACCAGAAGGGAAGTGGCACAAGAGTTTCAATCTTGTATTGACATTTTACAAGAAGATAAGAACATTCTAGAGATAGCCATGGACATATAACAAGCTGACTTTGAGCGGGAAAAGGCTCAGTGGGCACAAGACAAGCAAGCACTCAAAGCCCAAATTCGAAAGAAGAACATAGTCACAACCGCTCAGCAACAAGAAGAAATAGAAGCTCAGTTCAAGGTGGTCCGTGATCATGAGCGTAGAGGTTTTACCCCATTAATCCAAGTTCTGAGGGATCAGATAGGGGGAGTTGAGTCAAGCAAGGAGATCCAGATCGCGGGAGTTTGAAGTAGAAAGACATCACTACCAGAGTATGATCAATCGGTTGGAGGGGGAGTTACTAGAAAATTGGCACCACAAAGATATGGCCTTGGACCACGAGCGTGATGCGCTGGATCTAGCTGAGACCCATGGTCAGCAAAATCAAGAGCTGCATGTGGCTCAGGAATACATTAAGGGAAAGATCCTCGAGGAAGCCATATATACCTTAAGAGCTTGCAGGAGTTGTCAGGGAATGACGCCCGAGCAGTTTGTAGAAGTATCATTGAACGTTGCTCGTCATATATCTGCAAACTTGGAGAGGATATACCGCAATGTTGGGTGTCAGCCGCAGGAACAAGCGCCTTGATTAAAGAGTTGCTGGTGGATTCTAAGGTAGAGATCAAAGTCTTCTTTTAGTTATCAGTCTTTTTTCATTATCCTTTTGTTGTTTTTGAGTCTGTAAGAGTCTTTTGGTGTTTTGAGACTTGTTATTTTGCCT
>MU675062.1:28649-44969 GCA_026770625.1 Nicotiana glauca
TTTAAGAAAATTTCGAAAAATGAACCAAAAAGATGTTTGTTTTGAAAAAATATGGTCAATGTACCTGAACTACGTAATGATCTGATTCATGCAGCGACATGATACGTTGGCAACCCACAAAAGGCTCGATCAAATATTTTTCAAATGATGCTAAAGTAAGGGATCAAAATAAGGCGAGTGAAAGGAGGAAACAAAAAAAAAGAAAAAGAAAAGAGGAAATAGTTGGTTTATGGTGAAACTGGAAACACATCATTACTTCACAAGATCTAAGGGAGCTGTGGTAATGGATAATAGTGTGAAATCGAGTTGCTCAGTGACAATCCGTAGGGTCAGTCAGTTGAGCAAGAGTCCGAGAAAATAAGAAAATTGAGACAGCAACTGTCAGATGTATATCAAGCATGGGTTTCCGGTCGACCTCTACCCCAAGGTCCTTCAGAGGGAACGTCCACCATACCCCAGGCTACTCAACCACCTCTCTATGCAACGAAAGAACCGATTCTACCACCAGGGTATGTGCCAAACTACAACCTCCATGTTGCGCCCCAGTACCTCTAATATGCAACCTCCAGTCGCACCGGTTAGGAACACCCCTCTCGCCGTGTCTAGTGCACCGGTATATACAATCCTGCCACCACCTCCTATGACGAGGCCAAACAATGAGCCACCATCTCATGCTTATGATGGCTAATACTATTCTCTAAATGCGGCTTTCAAGGTCTCGGATCCATACAATCAGACTCCTCGGTACGAGTCACTAGGGGAAAATGAAAAGCCTGCCACAACGGTTGAACCAGATGAGATGGCCAGGAAAATGAAAAATCTTGAACAGAATATAAAGAATATACAGGGACTAGGTGTTCACAAAAGTGTTTCATTCAGTGATCTGTGCATGTTCGCTCACATCCATTTGCCACGAGGGTTCAAGAACAAAAAATCCGAGAAGTGTGATGGGCACGGCGACCCTATCGTCCACTTGAAAAGGTACTGCAACAAACTGGGGGGTGCAGGAGGAAAAGAAGAGTTAATGATGGCTTACTTGGGGGAAAGCCTTGTGGGGGTAGCTTCCGAATGGTTCATTGACCAAGATATCTCTCACTGGCATGGTTGGGATGACATGGCCCAGGCCTTCATCAAACAATTTCAGTACAACATTGATATTGCGTCGGATCGTAACTCCTTGTCCAATATGAAGAAAAGGCCGACTGAAAGTTTTAGGTAGTACGACATCAAGTGGAAGGAGCGAGCGGCTAGAGTTAAGCAACCATGGATAACTACGAGTTGATCACTATTTTTTTGGAGGCTCAAGAGCCTGATTACTTTCAGAACATGATGTCCGCAATGGGTATACCTTTTGCATAAGCCATCAAAATAGGGGAGATGGTCGAAAATGGCCTCAAGACTGGAAAAATTTTAAGTCAAGCTACTCTCAATGCCACCACCCAAGCTATCCAAAATGGGTCGAGAGGTTTAGCAAATAGAAAGAAGATATATGAAGGGTCCATGATGGCTTCGGTATCTAGGGAGTTTCAAAAAGGGGCATCACACCCTTATGTGCAAGTTCAGCAGGGGCAATCCAGCTACCCTCAACATTATTATCCCCCGCCAATTCCTCAATACTCTGTGGGCCCACAATAATATACAGTGTTCAATCCTCAATCATCTGCTCGGCCTCCCAATCAGTAGGTACGGGCACCAGCTCCAAGGTCCCCCGACCTCGGCAACAAAATTTTGAGCACCCTACAATGCTCGTCCCAGGCAGGATTATGGTTGAGAGCAGGGTCCGGCAAAAAAGTTTACTCCATAAGTTGAATCATATGCTAGTCTATTCTAGAAGATGAAGCAAATGGGCGTAATTGGACCCATCGCTCCGCACCATATACATCCTGATTCGCATGGATTTCAAGCAAATTCTAGATGTGAATATCATTACGGTGCCCCAGGGGATAGCACTAATGACTGTTGGACTCTGAAAAGAGCCATAGAGAGACCCATTTATGAAAAACTGATTGTAGTGACGAATGGAGAGGACCCTCCTAACGTTACAAATAACCCATTTCCAGCATACAATGATATTCATTTTGTTGGAATGATTGGCCGAGATCAAGAATACAAGTCAGTCGGTGGAGTAGAAATGACAGTGGGTGCAATTCAAGAAGGAGCAGGTTTGGAAGTAAGTCCCAGCCGAGATGTGCCATTGATTGTGAAAGGCGGCCAGAGCTCAAATAATTAAATTTTATTTGTTCCAAAGATCTCGAGGTTGGTAGTTCACTCTAGTGTTCCAAACCCAAGGTTATATGTACTTAGAGGCCACCCCTTCAAAAGGGAGAAGTAGGGAGGTACGAAAGGTATAACAGAGCTGATCGTAATCAAACATGTCGTGCAACCCCCTGTGATGAACACAAAAACCACTCCTTTGAACTACAACAAAACTGTAATGACCTACAAAGGCAAGGAAATCATAGAGGAAGTGGGGGAAACTGGAGGTTTAACTCGATCAGGGAGATGTTACTCTCCAAAAGAGCTGAGGAAGTCCAACCAAATTAGAGAAGGCCATTTGCCAATAAAGAAACCAGTCACTGAAGCAGATGCGGAAGAGTTTTTGAAAAAGATGAAATTTCAGGATTACTCAATCATTGACCAGCTAAGAAAGACTCCCGCTCAAATCTCTCTACTATCTCTGCTCCTACATTCCAAAGAGCATGCTTGTGTACTAATCAAGGTCTTGAGCGAGGCACATATCTCAGAGAAGACCACAGTGAATCAGTTAGAGAAGATGGCCAACAAACTTTTTGAGGTGAACAGAATCTCCTTTAATGATGATGAACTGCCAGAGGAGGGAGCCAGGCACAATAGGGCTTTGAACTTGATGGTCAAATGTGAGGGTAATTATGTAAACCGGGTCATGGTTGATGGAGGCTCAATTGTAGATGTATGCCATCTCCCTACCTTGCAAATCATGAAGATCGATACAGACAGAATCCAACCCAGCAATATTCGCATCCGAGCTTTTGATGGCTCAGCAAGAGATACCATTGGGGAGATCAACCTCACCATGACGATTGGTCCAGTTGACTTTAAGATTGTCTTCCAAGTAGTGGACATGGCCACTTCTTATAACTTTCTTCTTGGAAGGCCATGGATCCATACGGCCCGAGCTGTGCCATCCACCTTGCATTAGATGCTCAAATTCGAACATGACAGGCAAGAAATTATTGTTCACGGAGAAGATGAGTCTTCCATTTATAAAGACCCGTAAATCCCCTTACTTGAGGCCAAGGAAGGGTTTGAGTCCATTGTCTATTAGGCTTTTGAAGTGGTTGTTGTGGAGCATGTCGACGAAGGAAAGCCTATTCTGTATCCTCATCTTTCTACCACATCTGTAATGGTGGTTGCAGTTATAATGAGACAAGGTTATGAGCCAGGAAAAGGCTTAAGGGCATCATTGCAAGGAATTTCGAAGCCTATTTCTCCATTCGGTAACCAGGGTACTTTTGGATTAGGCTTCAGGCCAACACAAGCAAATGAAAACAAATCCAAGCACCGCAAAAAGTATGGATGGGTCTTGCAACAACCTATCCCTCACATTTTCTACACTTTTGTCAAGCCACGACTCCAAGAGGGTCAAAATTCCTCGGCGCATACAAACATTGATGAAATTTGCCATGGCCTGCAGCTAGATATTTTCTAAAGTGAATATGATCCAGGATGGTGAAGGCACTAGTCGTGCCGATATGTAACTAATTGACCCGTCCACCATGCTCACTAATTGGGAAGCAACTCCTCTCCCCACAAGGAAGGAGTCTTGGAAGTTTGCTTTTGCAGCTTCTTTTTGTATTTTGGGTTATTTTCAGGGTTGTAATCCAAACATCTCAGTAAGATTGTTTTGTTTTGATGTTAACCCTTCTATCCTTTCAAATTCAATGAAATACAGTTCAGTTTCCTATTATGTTTTCTATCATTTCCTTTTCATAATTCCTGTCATTTTATCTCCATTTTAGTTTTGTTAATGACGGCTTTAATAACATGACATGCATGCGGAATTCACACCCAGATCTTAAAAAGTTGTCTACTAGCAAAATAATGCATCAAGATGTTGAATATGATGAAGATAAGGTTGTTGAGGAAATAAAAAGAGAGTTGGAACAATTGAAAACAAGACCAAGCCCAACCTCAATGAAACTCAGTCAATCAATATCGAAAGTCATGAAGAAGTTAGAGAAACAAAGATAAGGATCCACACCGAACAAAAAACCAGATATGCCTTGATTCAACTTTTATTTGAATACAGAGATGTGTTTGCTTGGTATTACAATGATATGTCGGGTTTAAGTGATGATCTGGTGGTTTATAAGCTTCCTACATATCTTGGTTTTCCACCAGTCCAATAAAAGCAATGAAAATTTAAAATAGACATGAGTGACAAAATTAAATAGGAAATAATGAAGCAACTAAGCACCAATGTGGTCAGAGCCGTCTGATACACTACCTGGTGGCAAATGTTGTGCCCGTGCCAAAGAAGGATGGAAAAACCAGAGTCTATGTTGACTATAGGAACCTGAACAAAGCAAGTCCAAAGGATAATTTTTCTTTGCCAAATATCCACATTCTTGTAGATAATTGCGCAAAGCATGAGATACAATCGTTTGTGGATTGCTACGCTGGGTACCACCAAATTCTAATGGATGAGGATGATGCAGAAAAGACCGCTTTCACCACTCCATGGAGTACTTATTGTTACAGGGTCATGGCATTCAATTTAAAGAATGCAGGGGCAACTTATAAGAGGGCCATAACCACCATTTTTCATGACATGATGCACAAGGAGATTGAAGTATATATCGATGATATCATCACAAAATCAAAGACATAAGATGATCACGTGTGCGATATGAAAAAGTTCTTCTAATGGCTTTGAAGGTATGACCTTAAGCTTAATCCAGCCAAATGTGCATTTGGAGTTCCATCTGGGAAACTCCTCGGTTTTATAGTCAGTCGAAAAGGCATCGAACTGGATCCATCTAAGATAAAGTCCATTCGAGATTTGCCACCCCCGAAGAATAAAAAGGAACTCATGAGTTTGCTCGGGAGGTTGAGCAACATCAGTAGGTTCATTTCTCAGCTCATAACCACATGCGAACCCATCTTTAAGTTGCTCAAAAAGGATGCCGCTATCAGGTGGATGGAGGACTGCCAAAAAGCTTTTGACATGATCAAAGATTATATGTCAAGACCTCCTATATTGGTCCCACCTGAACTGGTAGGCCTTTGTTTATATCTATCGGTGATGGATAATTTTTTTGGATATGTTCTGGGGCAACATGATACAACATGCAAAAAGGTACAGGCAATCTATTATTTGAGCAAGAAGTTCACCAATTATAAGGTTAAGTACACCCTTTTAGAAAGGACATGTTGTGCCTTGACTTGGGTCGCTCAGAAGATGAGACATTATCTTTTGGCCTACACTACTTACCTCATATCCGGAATGAACCCTTTGAAGTACATATTCCTAAAGCCAATGCCCACTGGCAGGCTCGCAAAATGGCAAATCATGCTCACAGAGTTCGACATCGACTATGTCACTCGCACCGCCATGAAAGCCCAGGCTTCGGCAGATCATTTGGCAGAGAATCCAGTTGATGATGAGTACATTCCACTTAGCACATACTTCCGAGATGAAGAGGTCAACTCAATAGAGGAAGTAGTTCCAGACGATAACCTTGTTTGGAAAATATATTTTTATGGGGCTGTCAATATCAAAGGAGTTGGTATCGGGGCTATCCTTATCTCACCTATTGGACATCATTACCCTGCAAAAGACCGACTTCGGTTCTTTTGTACAAATAATACGGCATAATACGAAGCTTGTATCATGGGTCTAAAAATGGCCATAGATCTGGATGTGCATGAACTATTAGTTATGGGAGATTCTGACTTGCTTATCTGGCAAGCCCAGGGCGAATAGGATACTCGAGACATCCAAGTTATTCCATACAAACAATGTGTTCAAAACTTGAGCAAAAGATTCAAATCTATCGAGTTCAGGTACATTCCCAGGTTTCACAACGAGCTAGTCGATGCCTTGGCTACTTTAGCCTTGATGCTCCTTTATCCAGGCAACACTCATATTGATCCACTAGAAATCCATGTTTAGAATCAACACGGTCACTGCAATACAATTGAGACAGAACCAGATGCTGAACCATGGTATCATGACATAAAACGATTCCTGAAAATAAGAGAATATCTAGAGCATGCCAAACAAGATAAAAAACACTATAAGGCGGCTTGCTAGTGGTTTCTTCTTGAATGGGGAAATTCTGTACAAGAGGACCCCAGATTTAAACTTGTTGAGATGCATAGATGCCACAGAAGCGGAGCGGATCATGAACGAGGTGCATTCGGGGGTATGCGGACCTCACATGAATGGATATGTTTTGGCGAAGAAGATTCTACGGGCAAGGTATTATTAGCTTACTATCCAACGAGATTGCTTCAGGGTTGTTTGCAAGTGTCACCAATGCCAGATTCATGGTGACCTGATTCACTCGCCTCCTTCGGAGTTGCATCCCATGTGCTCTCCTTGTCCTTTCGTTGCTTAGGGAATGGACGTTATTGGGCCAATCGAGCCAAAGGCTTCAAATGAGCATAGATTCATTTTGGTTGCAATTGATTACTTCACCAAGTCGGTGGAGGCCGTCATTTTCAAAGCAGTGGTAGACTTCGTTCATTCCAACATCATCTGTCACTTTGGTATCCCAAAGACCATTATCACTGACAATGCAGCCAATCTAAATAGTCATTTGATAAAGGAGGTATGCGAACAATTTAAAATCATGCATCGCCATTCTACCCCTTACCGGCCAAAAGCTAATGGAGCCGTTGAAGTGGTGAACAAGAACATCAAGAAGATTCTTAGGAAATTGATCCAAGGTTCCAGGTAATGGCATGAAATTTTGCATTTTGCTCTTTTAGGATACCGCACGACTGTGCGCATATCTGTTCGTGCAACTCCATATCTGCTCGTATATGGAACTGAAGTTGTAATACCCGTTAAAGTCGAAATTCCCTCTCTCCGAATTATTGTGGAATTAGAGATTGAAGACACTGAGTGGGTCAAGACCCGATTAGAAAAACTAATGTTGATCGATAAAAAATGGCTAGCAGCAATGTGTTTTGGCCAGTTATACCAGCAAAGAATGGCACACGCTTACAATAAGAAAGTGCTCCCAAGGCAGTTTGAGGTAGGCCAGCTAGTTTTGAAATGCATCCTTCCGCACCAAGTAGAAGCTAAAGGAAAGTTCACCTCGAACTGGCAATGACCCTACATCATCAAGAAAGTGTTACCAAAAGGGGCCTTGCACTTGGTAGATGAAGAAGGACGGGTACCAGACATGAATATTAACGCAGATGCAGTCAAAAGATATTATGTCTGATATATACCTATTGTAGAATTTTCACGCATTGATTTTCTTAGATCGAAGTGACGAAGGCTATTATTTGCTCGCTATTTCAAATAGTTGTCACCTTTTTGTTAATCCTTTTGAGCAATATTTGTCTTCCTTGTTTCTCACTTTTTAGAACCTGTAAAAAAAGGCCAAACAACAAATCTCTGACTCATTGAACTACGTCCGACCTGATTCTGAAAGGATACGTAGGCAGTCTTACCCTGGGCTCGGTCCTATCAGCACAAAAAATCCATATTCCCAATACTCTGATACTAGGGCAGAAGTTTGTTTATTTCACGATTTTTCTGTAAAAAATGGTTCCAATAGTTGTAATTCAGTTCAAAGTTCATTTCACCTTTTTACCTTTCAAGAACCTCCGATCGATGATTTTTGAGTATGTTTGAAGTCCCCATGCCAAGGGCGTTGGGCAACCTCCCTCAAGCAGTATCTTAGTCAAAAAAAAAATGAGAGAGTCTTATCAGTGAAAACCCGTACGGGCACTATAAGGAGAAAGTGAGCAGAGAAATGAGAGAGTCTTATTGGTAAAAACCCATATGGGCACCATAAGGCAACGGTTAGTACAGAAATGAGAGAGGTTAGTTAGAGAAAACCCACAAATATTGCTACTAGCCGAATGAGGGTCTTTGATTCTTCGGCATGAGCACAACCAAGACAATTTCAAAATGAACATTTACGGCGGATTTTGAGAATTAGACAGCTTAGATGGATCAGGCGTCCAGTCCAAAATGCATGTCATGATTCATTGAAGTCGGTACATACCTCCAGATAAGTCTCCCTATTCCTTTGCCCGAAAGGGACACCTTTTGTTTAAGCACAGTTCTTTATCGCTTTCGATTATTATTCTGTTTTTACCCATAATTTTTCTTTGAGTGCCTTTCGGTCTACTCCTGCATCAAAAGTGAAGCAAAGAAATGGCTGCAAACTGGCTACAGTTTCCCCATAATATCGAGTACAATTTGGGGCATATATGGCATTGGCAAAGGCACGAATCCATCCGTGATCTCATTTGATAAGGTGAACAAAGTGTCTCAAAGAAATTGAAAAGGTCTCCTAAGCAAGACTTGCTTCATGAGAAAGTTGATAAGCACTACGGACAAAAATTGATACTGAGTGCAAGACAGCTGAGTTTGATTTTAAAGAAAAATTGCCTCGGAGACAGGGGTGGTGGTACCATGGACATCTGGGTATGAAACAATTGGGGGCAACATTGGAAAGCCAAGGTCTCCAGAAAATGATAAAGATCAGCTGAGCATCTCGACAGTAGTGCTTCTGAATTAAACTACTGAGGGCATCAAGGCCACAACTCAACCACCACTTTGAAAACTCACAAACTTTTCTTTGTTTGTAGCAGGAAAAAAGCAGTGCAGAATGGTGATTCTAAAAGAACGAATGTCACCAAACGTAAGCTCCTTAAAATCTCTATTTTTTTTATTTTCATCATGCATCACTATTGTTCACACCTCCCATTTTCATATCTTAACTCAGGTAGAATCCTTTCGCCTAGAGGGATCCAACTCATATTTTCGGGTAGAAGTACTCTTCGCTCAGGGTGTTTTACGCAGCTTAACTCAGGTAGAATCCTTTCTCCTATGGGGATCCAGCTCATATTTCGGGTAGAAGTACTCTTCGCTCAGGGTGTTTTACGCAGCTTAACTCGGGTAGAATCCTTTCGCCTAGGGGATCCAGCTCATATTCCGGGTAGAAGTACTCTTCGCTCAGGTTGTTTTATGCATCTTAACTCATGTAGAACCATTTTGCCTAGGGGGATCCAGCTCATATTTCCGGGTAGAAGTACTCTTCGCTCAAGGTGCTTTACGTAGCTTAACTCAGGTAGAATCGTTTCACCTAAGGGGATCCAGCTCATATTCCGGGTAGAAGTACTCTTCGCTCAGGTTATTTTACGCAGCTTAACTAAGGTAGAAGCATTTTTCCTAGAGAATCCAGCTCATATTCCGGGTGGAAGTACTCTTCGCTCAGGGTGTTTTACGCAGATTAACTCAGGTAGAATCCTTTTGCCTAGGGGGATCCAGCTCATATTCCGGGTAGAAGTACTCTTTGCTCAGGATGTTTTACGCAGCTTAACTCAGGTAGAATCATTTTGCCTAGTGGGATCCAACTCATAGTTTCGGGTAGAAGTAATTTTTGCTCAGGGTGTTTTACGTAGTTTAACTCAGGTAGAACCTTTTCACTTAGAGGGATTCAGCACTTTATCAGTAATACAAGGCTCCAACCCCTGGTTACATTTCTTCCTGGTAATAAAGGGCACCAACCCCCGGTTACGTTTCCCTTCAGTAACATATGGTACCATCCTCTAATTCCATTCCCTTTAGTAACACCGGGTACTATCCCGTGGTGGCATATATTCACATAATAGTTTATACTACTGTTTTTGTTTTCTTTTTAGTAAATTAGATAATTTACAACTCTCTCTAATAACTCACAAAATTTTCCTAGTGTCAGACTACGACAGATAATTGTTGTTCACTTTGTTCTTCTTTGATGGCTTTGCAGGACCCTGTCGTAAAGCACATATTGTAGAGACTAAAGCTTACAATTTCAGTTCTCATCGGAAGAAAGAAGATAATTGATCATAAGACAGTTGGAGTTAGTTTCGTTAAGGTGTCAGCAACTCGACGCCTCAAGAATCATCTGCTCAAGTTCTGAGCAGGAAATCAAGTAATCGAGCATGAGTCATAATCTTTTCTTCAAAAAAGCATCAAGATCCAATCTAAGGTCAACACAAGCGAGCAGGTCAAGAATCAAGATTTTGACTCCAGAAGACACATATATAGGAATTTTTGTACTCTTAGTTTGCAGACATATGTAGTGCTCTCCTCTTTTACTTTTGATGTAAGAAGCAAGTAACAGTAAAAAGAATAACAGCAACAGCAGTCTTAACTCCAGTATCTGGTAGTCCCAGCTACCAAAATTTTACCTAATTCCTTTATAGCCAAGGATATGTAGGCAACCTCAAAAGCAAGGTTCGGTCACTTTTTTAAAAAAAATGCTTTCATTAGAGTGATATGTGAGCAAAAATTAGCCATAGTGTTCACTTTTCTTTGGACGAAAACTCTTCATGTTCTCGAGCAAAGAGGGGCAGCTGTGAATACCTAATTTTTGCTCATTTCTAATTCTCCTACAAATACTAATATTTGGATGAGTTTTAGTTATTTGTGTATCCTTATTTGCATCTCTTTATTAAAAATGCCAAAAAATATTTATTACGTTTTATTTGTGTATTTTAGCTTGCATCTTTAAATTATATATATAAAAAGATTTTATTTCTACTTGTACATTTTTTAAGACTAAATAAAACTATAATTTCATTAGATGGAAAAGGGATTGGGCTAGTATATTTTAGTTAAAATTGTACCAAAATTGGCCCAAAATTTGTGCCCAATTCAGCCATACCCGGTCTATTAGGTGGTTGGCCAAAAAAGAGCTCAAAACGACGTAGTTTTGTCTTGAAACTACGTCGTTTTGGTTTAAGTGACAAAGACACAATCTCACCCATCCATTCCCTCATTATCCAATGGTCATTATCTATCCCCCGCCCCAAGTATATAAAGACTAAAATTTCCAAATTTTGCCCTATTTTCCCCCATAATCCCTCTCTTCTTCCTCTTTATTTTCTCTCTTCTCCCTCCCAGGCCTTCTCCGTGTGCCGCCCAGTGCAGCTCGCCAGAATTCGCCACTGGCGGTGGCCAACCTCCAATCCACCCCAAAATTTTACCACTTCTTCCGCTCAACCTCCTCTCCATGAATTCGAACCCCAAAATCCCATAACTTTTCTCAATCTCCATAAATTTAAGCTTAACCGAAACCCTAGCCGCCGTGCACCACCCAAAAGTCTGAAAATTTTACACCACCGGCCTCCTGTTCTCCATGCCCGCCCCAAAACTTTCCAAACCCCTCCAAAATCCGACAAGTTTCGGCCAACCACCACCGAATACCATTGCCTCCGCTGGTCGTGCTACTTCCGCCCCTCAACCACCACTACCTCTCATTTCTCTTTTCAAATCGGCCTCGAGCAGGGTTGTGCCGTTGATATCATTAAAATCGGACTCGCATTCGCCAAAGTTCTTGGTTTTGAGAATATCAACAATAGAAGCTTGCTTGAAGCCGTACCGCTTTCCCGCCATGTCTCACTACCTAGTCGTCACTACGCCACCACTGTTCAAACTCAAATTTGGTAAAACTCGAACCTTAATGCTTTCTTTCGTGTTTTGAATTTTCTGTTCGTTTGTCATTTTATCGTAGTTTTTTTTTATCGTGTAAATGTTATTAGCAATCATTTTGATTAACTCTCAATCTAATTTCTAGTTTTCATTTCTGTTTTAACTTAAATATTTATTCTGTTTTGCCTCACAATTGATAGGATTTTTTGCTTTGTTAGTCGTTTGAGTGTTGGTTCTATGAGTAGCATTTTTTATTTCGTTTTTGTTCAAGGTTGTGAGTTTCATTAATATCTTCACTGATCACTGCATCATTTGGTTAATCTTAGTCATTAGGTTCTAAGTTTCTCTTTGTTGGTTAATAGTTCGATTAGATAGTTGTTTCTAGTTACTTATTTTTTATTTGGTTTGAGCAAGTTAGTTTAGTATTGTTGTTGATAAAATCAGAAAATTAGATGGGTTGATCATGATTTGTAGTACTAGTAGCTTACTTTTTCTAGTATGGTGGCTGAAATGACTTTTGGCTTCTGTTACAGCAGGTTCTCAGGCTGTCCTTTCACCTTTTGGACAGCCTTTGAACAGAAAGGTGGCTTTCTTTGCCTATTTAAGGGTTGTCCTTTCCTCATTTTAGGAGGAATCTAGACACACTCTATCTTACATGGAGAGATCATCTTTTACACTAAAAAAAAGGATACATTTTTTAAAAAAATCAGTAGCTGAAGCATCCTGTAGTAAGCTGAAATTGTAAGTTTTTTGAGTGAATCTTAGAGTAAAAACTTTCAGAAAAGTAAAGTCTTCTTAGAGTTTGGCTCTGGATTTCTTCTCTAAGTTTTCGGGTTGTTCCAACACGAATTTGTTATTTATTTTGCTATTGTTCCGCTGCTATTTTCTGCTGCTTTTGTTGCTAAGCTTCCACTCTTCATTGTTGTATTTATTATTCTGCGACCCAGGTAACTCTTTAATCTTATGTTGTAGATATTTTCACATTAACAAGAATATTTGAATCCATCTTGATTGCTGGGAGCATTTTCCTTTAGATAAATGAGTGCTAGATAAATTTCTTGATTGTTTAAGTATAGCTTGTTGGAGTTCATATGTAAAAAATAAATCCTTAAATGTTCACACACTTTTTATTCATGTGTTACTTGTCTTTACTATCTATTATAGTTTTGATGCATATAAAATAAGATGTTTTCAAGTAGGTTGTAATGCGTTTAAGGACCCTTTTCGCACCTTGTGCAATTCTGGCCTGTTTGTGATAGACTATTCTTTAAAGAAAATAACAAAAGAGCCATGCTTGAAACCTTTATTTATTGTGATAAAATTCAGATTTTACATGCGACCATCTCTGCTAGGACTTCAGATTTTTGGTACAAAGTGGCTAGATCTTACATAGGTATTTGGAATTAACAGCTAAAAATAAGGGTTAAGGGCTTAGAGCAATAGAGGCCAGACTCGCAATTTAGCCCATGTGGGCTATCTTAGTAAATCGGCATTTGAAATCCATTAGGCTTTCAGCTTGTGCCCATTTTCGGAGCCCAATAATGGGCCAAGGAAGATTCTGTCCAACATGCCCAATGCCTTTAATAAGTCTATAAATATTTTGTCCATTTAGTTTATAGATGTTGGCCCAATACCATAACTAAATAAGTAAATTGGCCCACTTTCTCAATAAATAATATGATTCGTCTTCAAAAATAATACTTTCTAGATTAGTTGAATAAATTTATTAGGAATTAGTTAATTTTCATGATGTGTAACGATAATTCAATAACTTAAGTACCCTTTAATTAATTTAAACTGTAGGCAACTAGTAGTTGCGTTTTAATTTTTTTTTTTCATTCACGGACTCGCTTGCATAGCGTGATATTAACATTTAATTTTTTTTTTAATAATCTCGTACCATTTCTACTGGCTTTAATTAATTTCTAATTTAATTAATCTTTTGCTAAAATCGTGAATTCGCTTGCATAGCGCGATAATTGATTTTTTTAATTCCTTTAAGTATAGTTACTTTTTTCAGAAGTAATAATATATTGATAATCCTTGTCAGAACCGCGGATCCGCTTGCGTAGTGCGGTTATGACAACGTTATTTAGCAAATAATCTTTTTTTTAATAATTAAAAAATAAAAGCAGATAGGTAAAACATAAAAATAACATAAATTACAGTTTGTCCAAAATAATTCAAGCCAAGTTTTAAGTCAATAAAGCGACCGTGCTAGAACCACGGGACTCGGGGAATGCCTAACACCTTCTTCCCGGTCAACAGAATTTCTTATCCGGACTTTATTTTTGCGGACCAATAATAAAAGAGTCAAACCTTCCTTTGACTAGTGATTCAAATAAAAGGTGACTTGGAACACCAAAAATTAATTTCCAGTGGTGACTCTGTAAATAAAATAATTTCTAATTCAAAATTATCAGTTTAATTGAAAAAACTCTTTAATCGATAATCCACACACCGTATGTCCCTTTTGGGGGGGGAGGGGGTGAAAAGGAGGTGTGACGGATACGTTTTATATAAAATAATAGAAGAACATATAATTTGGACGAAGAAAAAAGTCAAAATCAGTATTAACTATGAAACTGTTTGTTTATGCACTTTAGATAAAATACATAATTTAATAAATAAAAGAAAGTAAGTAAATAATTCTCTATATATTATTGATAAATTTAGACTATTGAAGAATTAAGCAAGCCTGAAAGTGAAGCTAAGTGGTAGTCAAACTTGATATGAATATAATATATTAAATGTTGTCTAAATTATATTAAAAGGATTGTATTTAAGCTTGATTGAAGCCAAGTTGCGTACTAAGAAAAAGTAAAAAATTATATAACCATGAGATTTATTTAAATTTGAGATGAGAAAGTGCCTTTTCAATTATATATGATGAGAAAAAATCAATAGATAACACCATGTAATTAAAATCTTAATAAAATCAAAATCAAATAATATTGAACAATGAAAGAATTTCAAGTAACGAATAAATAAACTTACTCACAAGAAAAAGAAAAAAAATTATTATAAAATTATAGATATAAAAATTATTTGAATTTCAGACAAGAAACTATCTTTTGAATTATGAAGAGAAAATTTGTAAAAATAATAAAACATAACTAAAATAAAAATAGAAAAAGCCAAAAATAAATATATAGAACAATGAATGAATTTCAAGTAAAAGAGTAATAAATTAATAATCAACATTCTCAGGAGTAAGAAATAAATATTATCAATGTTATATTAAATGAGGTAATAAGCAAGGACAATAAATAAAGCAATAACTATAATCGAGGAATAAAAGAAGGAAAAATGGTATAAAATGTAAAATGATAAGATTTATTAGACTTTCAAATTAAAAAGTGTTTTGAGTTATAATTACAAAAATCATACATATGTAAAATATCACGTAACTTAAATCTTAATATATAAAGTCAAAAACCAAAAATATTAGACAATGAAAGAATACCAAGTAATAAAGCATAATTTTAAAAGATAGTTGACATTAATAATTAAATTTTAAAAATCAAATAAAAAGTAGAAGGAGAAGAAAAACTTAATATGTAGCCATATATACCAATTATTAAAAAAAAAATAGTAGATTTATCACTAATAAAGAAAAAATTAATTTATATTTTGGACGATTTCAAATGAAGATGCACAATGGAAAAAAAGTTTCAAGAAAAAGTTTTTAGGAGTAAAGAAATATATATCTATATCTATATTATATTAAAAGAGAGAATTAATAAAGATATTACGTCAAGTAACAAGCTAATAAAATGTCATAATAGCAAATGAAATAATACTAAATATAGTAGTTTATGTAATAAAGAAAGGTGAGGAACTGAAAAGTTATTCGATGACCCTATGAATCTTTTTCTAGCATGTTTCACTGGATAAAATTAAAATTTAATTCAAGCAATATGATATAAGTGGTCAAACCAATTAGATCACATAACATGATTTATAATCTCCACTCTCGGGAGGGTGCTATACTAGTGTTTATTAATATTTCCCTTTGAGCAATCAAAATACTTTTATTTTCATAAAAAACAAAAAAAAATTATTAAATTTTTAAATAAACACTGCAGATAGTCCTGTTTGGTTTTGGATAGACAATTGGGGGGTTTCTTATTATTGGCTAACTTTTAGATGTTGTAATCACAACACTATTGCTGCTTTTGACATTAATAATTCTTACCTTCTCTAAAAAAAATGATATAGTCATGTTGGCGTCAGTTAAGCGCAACGTAAAGTTATAGCTAGGGTTGTTTTTAGATTTTAATATGAATGTGCAATATTCCTATTTGTCTATAGTGATGCTATAATGCTAAATATACTGCTTTTAATGAATGCATTTATTCCTACCAAAAACACTTACATTATGTTTGGGCTAACAGGAATTGGAAGAAATTTTGAAAGATACTCTACCACTCCCTCTCCATTCCCTAAGAAAACATTGTGGTGTGAATATCTGTATATTCCAGCTTAGAATTGTAGATACAACAGAGGGATACTCTCTTCTTAATGTTGGTGTTCCTGTGTTAAAAATCAGAAAATCAGAGAAGTAAACAAACGTTAGTTGAATAAACAAAACGTGAAATAATAATTCCGAGCCCACAAGTTGTTTGTGTGTCCTTAAGGAATTTAATCCCCTCACTGTTGCCCAAGGTTTT